>WNHD01000518.1:0-32934 GCA_011057455.1 Ganaspis sp. Gsp50
GCTATCTCTCTCACTCTCATGCATGAATCCAAGGCTTCTGGGGGGGTCATGACCCCCCCCTGGATCCGCTACTGAGAAGAAAAGGATAGAAAACAGAAGAAAAGGATCAATAACAAAAGAAAAGGGTTGACAAATATGAAGAATGACAGAAGAGAAAACCGAAGAAAGAAGAAGCAATGACGTATAATAATATAGAAAGAAATTTCTATGACTATAGCAGTAACAATGATCATTCTTTTTATACTTTATAGAAAAAATTATTTTTATTTATCACCTGCAGAATAACTGCTTTAATTTTCCTTCCGCATTATATATTATATAGTAATTAACATAAACACTTTAAGGAAAATTTCAGCAACTCTTTTCGATGCGTATTTCGCCTTGGGAAATAAATAACGTTTTTAAAAGTATCTGTACGTATGTGTCAATATTTCTACAATTATTTGAAAACCAAAATAATTATAATAATTTTTACCCAATTTATACCACGGAAGATTAAAAAACTACGTTTTCGTAACTTTTGAATTTGCCGCCGAAATTACATATCGGGGAAGTCAGTTTTGCCAACCTTTGCACTTATAACAGCTTCTAAACTTTATTTGTTTTATTTGTTCTGTAATATTTCTTATTTAATGTGATGTTTTCACATGATAGGTGATTGATTTATTTAATAGCTGATATAATAATTTACTTATCAACTTTAGACACTGTTATCATTGTTATGAGGGTTATGTGAGATAAATAAAAATTAAGTTGGTAGTTATAGTTTTGTTGCAAAGCATCACTCTGGTGGTAAAAGTAGATTTATACTTGTTTTTATAGTTCGTCAGCTTTCTCACAAGTGGTAATATGAGCCAACGTTCCATATATAAGGAAATTTTTGACATGAGTTTTTTGAATGATCCGACATTGCTTAGGTATGACTATTGACATCTGTTCTTAGCAGCTGGAGGGTACAGTTCCCAGTTTGTCGACTGGGCCTTTCAGCGTCAATGAGAACTTCAGCGTCATTGAGAACTTCAGCGTCAATGAGAACTTCAGCGTCAATGGAAACTTCAGCGTCATTGAGAACTTCAGCGTCAAATAAAGGAAACTTGAAAAAGTAGCCCGTGCCCTCCGAATGCTAAGAACAGGTGTTAATAAATAATGTATATAGAAAGAAATTTCTATAACTATAGCAGTAACCATGATCATTCACTTTTTCATGCTCTGTAAAAAATAATTTTATTTTTATTTATTACCTTCAAAATAACTACTTTATTTTTATTCCTGAAATTACAGTAAATTAACATAAATGAATTCACGGTTTTAAAGAAGAAAGCAAGAAACTTTCATGTCTATTGAGGTTATGTCGGTAGCTGAAGATTAAAAATACGACGTCTCAGGGACAACGTTAAAAGATGTAAAATATTACTCCATACATTCTGTTTTTCAAAATTCTAGAGTGCTTTTTTTGGAAGAGTCGATCTGTGTATCTTTTTAGATTTTTACAAATATCTTGATATGAATATTTTAACATCATATTCGACTATTGCGCCCGATAAAATAGCAAAATACTGTTTTATTACTTTTGAATTTGCCGCCAAAACGACATATCGGGAGAGTCAGTTTTGCCAACCTTTGCACTTATACAACATCTTTTAAGCTTTATTTGTTATGTTTGTTTTATATTTCTTATTTAGTGTGATGTTTTCACATGATTGATTGACTTAATAGTTCATATAATAGTTTATTTATCAACTGTAGACACTGTCATTAGTGTTATGAGGGTTATGAGAGATAAATAAAAATGAAGTTGGTAGTTGTAGTTTTGTTGCAAAGCATCACTCTGGTGGTAGAAAGTAGAATTATACTTGTTTTTTTAGATCATCAGCTTTCTCACAAGTGGTAATATGAGCCAACGTTCCATATATAAGGAAATTTTTGACATGAGATTCCGGAATGGTCCGACACTGCTTAGGTAAGTCTTTTGACATCTGTTCTTAGCAGTTGGCGGGTACAATCGCAAGTCAGCGACAAATGATACGTTAGAGACAAAGGAAATGTGTCAGCGTTAAAGAAAAGGTCAGCGTTAATGGATATTTCAGCGTTAAAGGAGAGGTTAACTTCAAAGGAGATCAGCGTTGAAGAAAATGTCACCGGCAAATGAAAAAGGTCAACGTCAAGGGAGGTGTCAGCGTTAAAGAAAATGTCACCGGCAAAGAAAAGGTCAACGTCAAGGGAGGTGTCAGCGTTAAAGGAAATGTCACCGGCAAAGAAAAGGTCAACGTCAAGGGAAGTGTCAGCGTTAAAGAAAATGTCACCGGTAAAGAAAAGGTCAACGTCAGAGGAAGTACAAGCGTTAAAAAAAAGATCAGCGTCAAAAGAAGTACGAGCGTTAAAAAAGAGGTCAGCGTCAAAGGAAGCGTCAGTGGCAGAAGAAAATATATCAGCGTCAAAGAAAAGATCAACGTAATAGAAAATATCAGCGTCAAAGGAAAGATCAACGTAATAGAAAATATCAGCGTCAAAGAAGAGATCAACGTAATAGAAAATATCAGCGTCAAAGGAAAGATCAACGTGAAAGAAAATATCAGCGTCAAAGGAAAGTAGACCCGTGCCCTCTAAGTGCTAAGAACAGTTGTTAAATATAATATATAGAAAGAAATTTCTATCACTATAGCAGCAATCATGACCATTCATTTTTTTCATACTTTATAAAAGAAAAATTTTTTATTTCCTGCAGAATAACTATTTTTTTTTATTTCCGCAGTTACAGTAATTTAACATAATTAAAATTGCATTTAAGTTAATGAGTAAACAGTTGTACAAATATTTTCCAAAACTGTATGGCGTAAATTCATTTCTTTATAATTATTTCCGTAGCATGAAATCTTTTCAGTTTGTTTGCAAATTTAAAATTTAAAACACGATTTTAAGGAAAATTTCGTCAGCTCAGTTTTCTGACGTCTTTTGTAAGATACATTTAATCTATCTTTTATGATAATTAGTTTATTTACTAATATTTAACAATAAAATATTTTATTTCATATTTCAGTTTTAATAATTATTCATTAATTCTTTTTCCTCATGTTTTAACATAATTTCGATTCTTTACTATAATTTTTATTTCTATGTTTTACATATTTTTATTTTATACTTTCGATTCTTGTATTTTCCACTCTTAATTTATTATTTACTTACATTAATTAATTTATTTTTATTTTATTTTATTTTTTATTTTAAGTACATAAACGGGTTTAAAGTAAACCCTTTAACTACAAACTAACATAGTATATAATGTATACAAATATAAAGCACATAACCCTTTAACTACAAACTAACATAGTATATAATGTATACAAATATAAAGCACATAACATATTTTTGTTTGTTATTTATCTGTATTTACTTACTATTTTTTATTTATTCCTATATTTTTATTTATTTCTTTTCTTCTTGTTTATTTCTTTATTTTTATTGATTTCTTTTCTTTTTGTTTATTTCTTTATTTTTATTGATTTCTTTTCTTTTTGTTTATTTCTTTTCTTTTTGTTTATTTCCTTATTTTTATTTATTTCTTTTCTTTTTGTTTATTTTTTATTTTTTATTTTTATTTATTTCTTTTTGTTTGTTTCTTTATTTTTATTGATTTTTTTTCTTTTTGTTTATTTCCTTATTTTTATTCATTTCTTTTCTTTTTGTTTATTTTTATTTATTTCTTTTCTTTTTGTTTGTTTCTTTATTTTTATTAAATTTATTTCTTTATTTTCCTTTACGTTTTTCCTTTTCATTCTTTTATTTTCATTTCTTTCATTCTTTATTTGTCTTTTTCTTATTTATTTTGTTTACTTTTTGTCCATTTAAAAAAATACACGCACAGTAACAAATTTTTCTATTAACTACATTTTCTTTTCGAAATTTTCTAAGAGCAAATTAGTCAAAATATTCTACGATTTGAAAACAGAATTCTCTATTAGATAGATATTCAAAGGAATGTTCTAGCAGATAAATCCCAATCAATAAAAAAGATCTTGCGCAATTCACTATCTAATTTTTCCGATCATGATTCTGATTCCTCATTAAATCCATTTTTTCACATCATTACTACAAAATCTTACTATTATAAAATAATAAAAAGTTTTTACATTCTCCTCAATAATGAGAGTGTATTTTTTTAAAAAATGTTCTAGAATTGAAAATTATTCTGCGGCCTAAATTATTTGCTTTACAATTTTATTCAAAATTCTATAAATATTCGAAAATTATTTACAACTAATGAATAAACATCTTGCAAAGGAATAATAACACCAAGAGAATGAAAACGGCATTGAGAAATATGATAAATAACAAATTTTTTGTAATAATTTTCTATCATTTACAAGGTCCGTGAATAACTTTGAATAAAAAATAATAATAGAAGAAAAACCTTACGGTGTTCTTATTATTTAATTTTCATTGCAATTTTTTATTATTTTCTTCGTGACAATTCTTTTCAATTTTGCCAATTTTTTAACAATTTGCTTTTATTTTTTCAAACGGAACAAAAAATGAAAAATACAAAGAAGGAAAAAGGAAAAAATGAAAAAACCCAAAACACAAAATACAAAAAAAAAGAAAAAAACGAACAAGAAAAAATAGAAATATGGAAAAAAGATCAAAAAATAAAAAAAAGAACAAAAACAATAAAAAGAACAAAAAACAGAAAAAAGAACAAAAAACAAAAAAATGAACAAAAAACAAAAAAAAAAGAACAAAGAAAAGAAAAAAATTAAACAAAAAGGGGGAAAAATAGAAAAAATTAATAAAAAGTGTAAACAATTTTTTGTTCGTTTAAATAAAAGTATGCATCCAATTTTAGGGAATAAAAACAAAAAAATTAGGCCACCTACTATTGAAACAATCATTTAAGATGAGAGTGGAGCAAAATGTGAGTCCGATGATGCAAACTGTAGAAAACTTCATATTGAATTGAACTACTTATAGAAGAAGAGAATTACTGAACTTGATAAGACAAATCGATACCTTCTTAAAGCAAAAACCCCACTCTTTCGAATTTTTCCTTCTCTCTCCATGCAAGTATTCAAAATACTGATATGACCTTTAAATTGCAACTTACAATCATGTCTTATATCCACCACCTAATCATACATTTAAAAATTAATCAAACTTATCTCTCACTCTTCACCTTTATCAATTTCCGTTTCGATGATTTCCATTTATTTTCTCCTTAATATCCTCCAATCCCTCCGATTAAAATCCGCTTGATTTTCGTGATTAAAATTCAAAATCGTGTCTTCCTTTCGATAAAAACTCTGTTTGATCTTTCGATTAAAATCAAAACTCTTTTGATTCTTTGATTTAAGCCCAACACTTTTCTTCGATTAAAATTAAACTACGTTTTACGATTTTTAAATTAAATGTTTAAACTTTTGATTACAATGAAAACTTCCCCTTTGATTACAATTTTCTGTTGCTGTTTATTATTGTGGATAAATAAATAAATAAAGTTATGCGTCGTTTTGTGATTAAAACTAAGCGTAGTTTTATTATTAAAACTAAGCACAGTTCGTATTAAAACTAAGCGCAGTTCTATTATTAAAACTAAGCACAGTTCTATTATTAAAACTAAGCAAAGTTTTATTATTAAAACTAAGCGAAGTTTTATTATTAAAACTAAGCCAAGTTTTATTATTAAAACTAAGCGAAGATTTATTATTAAAACTAAGCGAAGTTTTATTATTAAAACTAAGCGCAGTTCTATGAATAAAATTCAACCGACTTCATATTTTGCTTAGAATAAAAACTCCCAGAATCTTTGATTAAAATTAAATATCGTTTTTCATTAAAATTTAATGTAGTTCTTTATTAAAATTTAATATCGTTTTTCATTAAAATTTAATATAGTTTTTCATTCAAATTTAAAATAGTTTTTCATTCAATTTTAATATAGTTTTTCATTAAAATTTAAAATAGTTTTTCATTCAAATTTAATATAGTTTTTCATTAAAATTTAATATAGTTTTTCATTAAAATTAATTATCGTTTATCATTAAAATTAACTATTGTTTTTCCCTAAAATTAACTATCGTTTTCAATTAAAATTAAACTTCACTTTGTATTGAAATTTAAAATAAAAGCTTAGAAACCCATGACATTTTCTTTACAAGTCAACTTTATTTATTTCACAATTCTGTGAAAATTGAAGAAACAAAAAAAAATAACAAATAAAAAATAGCTTTTTATAAAAATTGTAAAATTAGTTCACGATTTCCGACTCTTGCATAGCATCGGACGTTTCCACTTCATCAATGAAAAGATCATCGAGCATTTCCTCGAGAGTGATTTGCGGAATTGACGGATCAAGAACGTCATTTTCATCAACTGGAATCTGCTTCTTTGAATCCCTGAAGATATTAATGTTTTGTCTCATTTCCGGATCCTCTTCCAGTTCATCCAAGAATTCGTTGTATTCACTGTAAAAAAAAAGTCACGCCATTATTAGAAAAATTGTCATCAAAATCAAAATTTTTCATTAATTAATTAATTTGTTTATTTATTACTTTACTAATCAATTATATTTCTACGTTCACTATTTAATTAATTTGTTCATTAATTAATTCATTTGTCCATTTATTTGTTCATTTATTAGTTTATTCATTCATTGATCCATTTATTTGTTTATTTATTAGTTTATTCATTCATTTATCCGTTTATTTGTTCATTTATTTCTACATTCATTTATTTATTAATTCATTCGTTTCTTCATTCATTTATCCGTTTATTTGTACATTCATTCATTTATCCATTTATTTGTTTATTTGTACATTCATTCATTTATCCATTTATTTGTTTATTTGTTCATTTATTTGTACATTCATTTATTTATTAATTCATTCGTTTCCTCATTCATTTATCCATTTATTTGTACATTCATTTGTTTATTAATTTATTCGTTTCTTCATTCATTTATCCTTTTATTTGTTTATTTATTCGTACATTAATTTATTCGTTTATTCATTTATTTGTCCATTTATTTATTTATTCGTTTATTTATTTGTTTATTCATTAATTCGTTTATTCATTCATTAATTCCTTTATTAACTCATTAATTCCTTTATTAATTTATTAATTCGTTAATTCATTCATGAATTCGTTTATTCACTCTTCAATTAATTAATTTAGGATTTAGATTTAGATTTAGTCAATTAATTAATTAACTCATTCATTATTTCTCTCATTTTATCGTCCTCATTCCAAAAAAAAAACTCACTTATTTTCCGTGCTCATGCTGGCGACATCGTCTTTAAGATGCTTCAGTTTCCACAATCGAGCACGACGACGAGCGGCTTTATCGTGTCCATAAAATTTCCTTACCAAAATCACGTCCGGTACAAGATCTTGATTCAATTTATCAAAATTTGAGTCGTTTATGTTACTATCCCCGAGAGCGTAACTGAAAAGAAAAACATTTCCATGTAAAAAATGTATATTTTTTCCTTTTTTAAAAAAATGTATATTTTTTTCTTATGCAAAAAATGTATTTTTATGTTTTATGCAAAAAATGTATTTTTGTTTTTTATACAAAAAATGTATTTTTGTTTTTTATGCAAAAAATGTACTTTTGTTTTTTATGCAAAAAATGTATTTTTGTTTTTCATCTAAAAAAAATTATTTTTTTCACAACTTGTTTAAAATTCAATTCAATTTTTCTGTTTCAAAAAACTCTCTTACCCAAGTGCCGAATCGCCAGGTTTTAAAACGTGACCCAAATGCGTGCGAGTGTGAATAGGATTATCGTTAATTCCTAATTCCGAGGCCTTCACGAGCCAAACATCAGAAATTACGTGCTGAAAAAATTAAATCAAGATTATGCAATTTTCAAGAATCCAAAACACGCTTTAGGGAACTTTTTCTAATCGTTCTTAAATCATTTTTATCGCAAATATTTGATTAGTTGCAAAAATAAATTAAGAGTGATTAAATTGAGATTAAAAAAAATAAAAAAGAAAAAGATCCAACGATTAGTGCATAAAATTCACGAAAGATAGATTTAGTATAAATTGATTCACGAATTTTTTTAAATTAGAAAACGTAAATTTTTTCAAGTTAGAAAACATGTCGATTTTTTCAAATTAGAAAAAATATAAATTTTTTTCAAATTAGAAAAAGTGTAAATGTATGATTAATCAGTTTTCGTTTGTTTTTATTATTTCACTCATTGGTTATTCTTATCAGTCATTTTTATCTGAAGCCTCATAAACAATGAAAAATTATATAAAAATACAGAGAGTAATTATTCAAAAGTTATTAACGAGGATTAGTTTTCTAAATGCTTTTCAAACTTCAACTGAAATATATCTACTTTCTACAAAATTACAATATTCTATTTCAACATTTTCTCACTTTATCCAATTTTACAAAAAGGCTAAAATATTGAAAAAAAAAGAATATTCAAACAAAAAAGAAAATTTTATAACTCATTTCCGTAAGTATGGAAATATTTTAAATCCCTGCGAGATTATTTTGTCAAAATAGAATCTACACATTAATAATGAAAGTGATTTAAAAACCAATTTTTCATTTACGAGAAAACTTTAACAAACGTTTTCTTTACTCCAATATTCTACAAAATTCGCCGCTTTTAATCAATTTTTTTAAATTCAATCAATTTTGTTAAATTCACGAATTTAGCGACTTTCATTTAATTTTTACTCTAATTTATTTTTGTAATTACAGCTTAATTTTATGTGAATCTTTATTTTATTTATTTTTTATTTAAACGAGTAAACGGGCAACAAAAATTGTAATTGGTATTAATTTCAAGTAAATTTAGTTTTTATTAAAATAAAAATAAATAAAATTAAGTTTTAATTTCTGTATTTAATTAGGAAATAAAAAAGGAAATAATAAAATAGAAATAAAATCTACAAATAGAAAATAATAAAATAGAAATCAAATCTACAAATAGAAAATCATAAAATAAAAATACCATCTACAAATAGAAAATAATAAAATAGAAATAAAATCCACGAATAGAAAATAATAAAATAGAAATCAAATCTACAAATAGAAAATAATAAAAAAGAAATAAAATATACAAAAAAAATATAGAAATAATGAAAAAGAAATAAAATATAGAAAATAAAATATAGAAATAATGAAAAAGAAATTAAATGTAGAAAATAAAATATAGAAATAATAAAAAAAGAAATAATATATACAAATAAAAAAATATAGAAATAATGAAAAAGAAATAAAATTTAGAAAATATATATAATAGTTTATTTGTCCTGAATAAAAATCATACAATTTTAATTCATAGAAAATAAAATATAGAAATAATAAAAAAAAAATAAAACAAACAAATAAAAAAATATAGAAATAATGAAAAAGAAATAAAATATGCAAATAAAAAAACTAAATAAAATACACAAAAGAAATAAAATATACAAACAATAAAAAATACGATTATTAAGTTATGAAATAATTATCAATAATATAATTATTATCAAAAATCAAAAAAAATCAATAAAATGCGCACAAAAAAATAATTTAAAACAGTAAAATGCTGTCTTACTTTTTTCGAAATAGCTCCCTGTCCCGGAAATATTTTTTTATCCTTATTTTTGATCAACTCTATGTCAATTACGACATATTCCGTTAATTGCTTAGGATCACAAATGCTTTTGAAGGGGTCTCGCCAATAAATAGTTGCGTTAACTTCAGCAACTGGAAAAGAGGAGAAAAAAAAATAATTAGCATATTTATTCATTAATATTCAATTGTAAAAAGTACACATTTTATCATTGCGTGCAAAATATATGTAAAATTCTTTATTCAAAGGGTCAACTTTTTAAAACTAGTCCAGCAGGTTATCTAATCAAAAATATAAGCCTGATATAAAATCACATCATGTTTAAAAATCTGAATTTTCGAAATAAATATCAATCGATTAATCACTAAATGATAAACAAAATAGATAATATTGGTAAAAGTGCAGGTAATATTACTTAATGTGTCTTTTAGAAATCAAAGTAGAACATGAATTGAACTTTAAAGTTCAATCAAAATATACTCAATATATATTAAATATTTTTCTTTTATTTTTCTTTTATTTTTCTTTTATTTTTCTTCTATTTTTCTTTCTTTTCTTTCTATTTGCCTCAAACTTTAAATAAAATTCATTTCAATATAATTTCATTATTATATTGAATCAATATAATTTTCATTATTATATTATTTCAATCAAATTTCATTTTTCTAGTAGGTACTATTTTTTTCCTTCTTTTTTCTATTGCAAAAATTAGCTTACTCTGTCCTGATGAAACGTCGATTAAATGCAACGCGTTTGTTGTTTTATAAACCAAACAAACGGGATCTATTCCTCCAAGCTGATGAGTCAATTTTTTCGACAAACAAACTACGCTGTCTTTTGAAATCGGAACAATCTCCACACTGAAAATTCAAATCCATTTTAAATGAAAGTTATTGTAAATATGAATTTCATTCTGTTATTTTTCAATTAAATAAAAAGTGATCGACATTTTTGAAGTTTCTCTCTGTTTTTGATTAAATTAAAATAAAATAAAATAAATGAAAGTTAAATTTATTAATTATTAAAAATATTGATTAATTTATTAAAAAATACAAATAAATAAAATTTTTGCTTCCTCATAGGGAAGCATTGTTTAATTAATTCCATTTATTGATTTTCAATTTTAATTGTTAGATATTTATTAAATTTTTCCAGTGATTGATTTTAGGGATTTAACATTGCAATTTGACAAAAGAACAAATTTATAAAATATCTAATATAAATTAAACAATTTTCAGACACAATTTCGAAACGTACCTGTATGAGAATTTATAATTGTAAATGTTGCTGCGGATATCGTGTGACAATAATTTTTTTGAATGCTGATAACGACAGGGCAAAACCGTTACCAAAAAATCTAGCAATTTTCGAGCATCCGCTTCGTTTGCGTAATAAAAATCGAGTCCCTCTGGAAAAGAAAACCAAACGTTGAAAACTTGATTTCTAAAAATGAAACTAGAATAAGAATGGAAACAAAATGAAAATAAAACAAAAATAAAAATAAAACAAAAATAAAAATGAAACTAAAATAAAAATAAAACTAGAATAAAAATGAAACTAGAATAAAAATAAAACTAGAATAAAAATGAAACTAGAATAAAAATGAAACTAGAATAAAAATGAAACTAGAATAAAAATAAAACTAGAATAAAAATGAAACTAAAATGAAAATAAAACTAGAATAAAAACGAAACTAAAATAAAAATAAAATTAGAATAAAAACGAAACTAAAATAAAAATAAAATTAGAATAAAAACGAAACTAAAATAAAAATAAAATAAGACTAAAACTACAATAAAACTAAAATAAAAATTTCTATCTTGTACATATTGCCAATTTTTACATTTTTCAAATATTTACGAAAAACACTCACCATGAATGGGTTTGATTCCCAAAGCATCTTCATGAGCTTTGTATTTTAAAATTAATTGTTCCAAATAGAAAAACATCTTCTTATTAATCGATTTCTGTCTGACTTGAACCTAAAACATTTCCAGTCATTAAATTTATTTATTTACAAAAAAATTGCTTAATTTGCTTCATTTTCTCTTTCCAAAATTGCTCTAAACTTCAAGAAACCTTTAAAGAAAACTGTTTCAAAACAAAACTTTTCACTACTTTTCTGTTTCAAAAATCGATTAAAGCAAAAATTTACTGACCAACGCTCTCCAAAAATCTTTAGCTTCAGTTCTGTGACAATCATTACACATTTGATTATTTACTGTGTATTCGACGATGAAAACTTGTTGCAAAACAGCGCCTCCCAAAACTTCAGCCTGGACTGTTAATTTTACCTGTTTAACAATTTGAAATTTACGTTTTAATATTTCTTCAATAATTTATTTCATACTTTTTATTAAGATTTATTATATACTATTTCAATAAAATTTTAATAAAACGAAATTTTATTAAAAAAAATATATATGAAATTATATACATATAAAGAATATAAAATTCATTTTTATAAAATAAAATTTTATTAAAATACACCAATTTATTATTTTTATTTAATATTTAATGCTAAAAGGCTTTCAAATGATTGATTCAATTGATTCAAAACTTGAAATACGATTTGTTGGTATAACAAAAATTTAAATTTACAAAATTTATGCAAAGTGCTTTTTTACAAAAACTGAATTTTTTAAAAATTGTATTTAATTATGAATATATTTTTAGTACAAATATTTAAGTAATTTTATTATTTTTTTTTTTTAAATACAAAAGGGCAGTGAAATACCTTAATCCTTTTGGAATGAGGTTCTGTCCACATAAAACTTGCGTCAATTAATCTGACTTTATTAAGGCCTTTCAATTTTTTTAAACAGAGGGAGAGAAGTTCTCGTGATTCCAAAGCTGCGTGAATCCAATCTGCAGGTGGTTTCAAATACCTAAAATCATTTATTTTTATTTTATTCGTTTAAAAGATAAAAAAAAGTGAAAATGATAATAAAGTGAAAGTATTTTATTCTTGTTTGCATTGTAAAATAATTATAAAATTACTGAAATCTATTAAAGAAGAAAACATTAAAAAATCTATTTAAAAGAAAACATTAAAAAATCTATTTAAAAGAAAGCATTAAAAAATTTATTTAAAAGAAAACATTAAAAAATCTACTTAAAAGAAATCTTTAAAAAATCTATTTAAAACAAAATGTTAAAAAAATCTATTTAAAGCAAAACATTTAAATCTATTTAATTGAAAAATTATTAAAAAGAAAGAATTAAAAACAATGAATAGTTGATGATAAAATTATGAAAATAAATTTACAATTTAAAGTGAATTTAAACTGATCGAATTAAAATTGATTGCAAATAAAAAAGTACCTTTCACAACTTCTGCAAAATAATAAAGTCACTTGTTTGGGAATTCCATCACTTATGTCCACGTGACTTCGCAAGCAGGCCACACACATATTTGAAGGATTCGGTTCGATTTGTGTTCCGCATTCACAACACAATCTATACGAAATATAATTTTAATTAATCAAGAATTTATAAAACAGATTGCCATAAAACAATGTACAAAAAAATTGAGGGTAAAACTCAGTTTTTTCGAACAGCAAGCAATATGTTGATGTTTTTGTATCTATTCACTAAACAGTTGTTTTGAAATGTTAAATTACGAAAATAACATTAATTATAATGCAAATCCACATACAATTGATATTTCTTGACACATAATTGTTTAAACTATTTGTTATTAAGATGAAAACTATTTAAAAACTTTTATTTAAAGGTTAGGTTTTCTTGAAATGAAAATGTTTACTCACATCATTGCTTTTTGCGGTGTTATTTCCTCTAATTTCTCCATATTTACAATTTTAAGAGATACTATTATTTCCTAAAGTAATTGAACTTAACAGGCAACTTTTAATTCCCTTTGTTTTATAATATTTCAAGAAAAGGCGTAATACACGTGTTTTTTCATTAATGACAGATTTTACGTGACTTTAACCAATTTTGATAAAAAGAGTATCATGTCCGATTTGGCTAAAGTCCCGTACAGGGGTGGGAAACGAGGGCTTTAAAGTTATGGCATGCAGGGTTGGGTACAAATAAAAATATATATCCGGAAGCCTAAAGCTGCATTTGCAACTTCTACTAAGGCGAAATTACATGTACGTTTAAAAGCTGTGTTTTCCCGTTTTCCGTCCTAGACCATTTTTGTTCTTTCTTTATTCAACTCGCACAATGACGCATGAATTAAAAGAAGATAGAAATAAAAGGTCTATTTCTTGATTCAAATTGTAATTTTTTATCTGAATTGTTTTTCTACGCAATTTGATTATCATTCTAACTGGAATTGGTAAACTGTTTATTTTGCTTAATTTAAAAAAGAAAATGTCCCTAAAATATAGCGGAGGATGAATGATAAATAAAAAAGCTGAAATCGAAATTTTTGTCAAAACATTTTTTGCAAAGTGAAAAACCAAAGCAGGAGCAAAAAAGAGTCACGAAGAAGTGACGCGATTACAAAATAGTAATTTTGTTTTTACCAAAATTTAAAATAAGTATTAACAAATAACGATAATAATCTTTCTCCATCGCTTGGTCTGAAAATGCAATTTTTGAGGTTAAAAAGTGTGACGAAAGTGATATTTTTACCACACTTTACAAACCGTGGTGAAAGTGAAATTTTCATTACAATAGACAAACCATGTAAGTAAATCTCGGGAATTTACTAATCTACGATTAGGTAGCAGATTTTAATAATTAACTAAATTTTCTTATCAAATTTTATAATCATACAAAAACCATATTCGTTTCTTTCTCTCTGATTACAACGCAAAGAAAAACGCAGTCACAGGACGTCACCCGTACACGAGTCTCTGTGACGTCTGGCGTCTATTTTCTAGTGTTTCTGACTATAGAAACTCGTGTATTGTTTGAAACGCCCTTAAGCTCTCGAGAAATCGTTCACTTTCACCACTAGACCCACAATCTACTATATTAGTATTAAATAAACAATTACCAAAAATAGACGATTAAACGAACAGACAAATGAAATCGCATCTTTCGAATTTATTTTAAAAATTGCATAAAATACAAACACGATAAATACGTAAAATAACACACATTTTTATAAATTTTAATTTATAAACATAATATGTAAAGTGCAATTCAAACACTAGTTCAAACAAATAAAATATATTAATTTACTTAAAAATAAGGTTTTAAAACACGAAAATACAAGAAATAATTATTTTTCTTTTACTAATTATAAAAGAAAACTTAGAACTATCTCAACGTTAATAAACATATAAAATCCTCAAATTTCAATTTATAATCAGAGAACAAACTCCTAACCTCTTGACAAATCTTTCGCTATTTGTAAACTCTTCAAATTCCTGTTTGTCAAAAAACTAGCAATGTGCACGATTATTAAAAACGGAAAATTAACTCGCAAAGATTCTCTCAGCAGAGTATAACTAGCATCCAATAAATTTCTACGATCTCTTCCAATCTCAATTCGATTCAACAAAGTTTCCGCATATTCAGGAAACATTTTTCTAACAGAGATTTTTTCACTATGCAACAACACCTTAATCACATCACCATGAATTGCATAGTGCGCAAGACTTTCAATTCCCGCCGCCATTACATCAAAATACCTGATTCCTTTGCAAATTTCCGTACCTTTCATAACCTCAATTTCGTTTCTACACATTTCCACATAGTTTTTAAAATACGGCGAAGAAACTAACAATTTATTCTCCTCGTTGATTCTCTCTTTAGCAACTTCACGTCTCACTACTTCCTGTAACAATAACCGAACAATACTATGCATCCCTACCGCTGTTTTAAGAGCCAACTGTCTAGACAAATATTCAGCCAATTTCAATCGCCGCATATCTTTATGCAAATCATTCACATCACTAGAATTCACATCCTTAAGACAGACGCCCGAATTTTTCAAAAACACATCAGTAGCCACCTGAAGTGCCGTCACATTGTTCGCATTCAAGAAATTCACATCAGCGCCATTTTGAAGCAACAACGTCACGTGTATCACACTTTCGCGTTCAATCGCAATCTGCAGCATTGTCTTGCCCGTCGCGTCCAGTTGATTCGGATCCACGTCATTCATCAGCAAAATCTTCAACAAATCGTTCCACTGACAGTAGTCTCCCTGCTTCAAAATGCGCTCCAACGGCGACAATTTCTCCTGATTCTGCGCATTCAAGTCAACGCCATAATCCACCAGAATTTGCGACACAGAATATCTATCTTCACTAATCGCACAATGAATCAACGTCTCCCCTTTGCGCGTTGTCGCATTCAAGTATAACCCCTTCTTCAAAAACAGTTCCACAACCTCCAAATTATTGCCCTCAATCGCATAAAAAATAGGACACTCTCCTTTCGATTCCTCACTATCAGTCGAAACCCCGTAATTCAAGAACTTCTGCACAACCTCTAAATTTCCCCTTCTCAGTGCATTTCGAAACGCAGAATTGTGCCTGTAGGCAGTAATTCCCTTTTTCAGGAAAATCTCCACAATCGGGACATTGTTGTTCGAAATCGCCAAATCGAGGGCCGCGAAAACGTCAACCTTGGCGCCGGCGTCCAAGAGCAATTGGACCAAATGTTCGTCGTTATTTTTCACAGCAAGAGTAATCGCCAATTGGCCATTTTTTCCGCGACAATTCACATTAGCTCGGTGCTGCAAAAGCGATCTGACAATCGTCCGGTTCTTCAATCGCACCGCAATAAGCAACACAAATTCCTCATTATGCTCGACATGCACACTAGCTCCCTCTCTCAGCAACTTTTCCACACACGCTTCCAACTGATTTTCAACAGCGATTCCAAGCGGCGTCACATTGTTCGCAGGCGCAGTGGAGTTCGAAACATGATTCACAACAATCTCCCCCAAAATCGCGTTCGCCTTTAGCACCTCAAAGTCCAGATGCTTCATCAATTTCCAAACATCAACGCCAGCCGATAAAAGTAGTCTAACAATCTCCTCATCCTGATTCTTAATCGCCAGAGCAAAAACCGTAGTTCCGTCCCTCGCCTGCGAATTGACACCCGCCCCGAACTTGATCAGAGACCCAACTGCCGCTTTGTCTCCCCTTAGCACCGCAAAATGCAGAGCTCTGTATCCATCCAAAGTCCCTTCACTCCCGACCTCCGAATCCTGATAATTGCCCTGTTTCAAAATCTTGGTCATTTCGGGATACGATTCCAAAGAATTTCTCTTTTGTATTTGCGCGTTAAAGTTGGCGCCGTGAGCCAACAACATCTGCACGATTGCAGTGTGTCGAGAGTACGCCGCGGCGAGAAGCGGCGTCGAGACGAATCTCTTGCCAGGGTTGATCATCGCACCGCGTTGGACAAGAAGCCGAACAATGGCTTCGTGTCCCTGTTGCGCAGCCGCATGCAAGGGGGTCAAAAACCCTTCCGTATTCTCATTCGCATCGATTCCTTTGTCCAGAAGCATTCGCACTGCCCTCTCGTGACCGAAATAAGCCGCGACACACAACGCTAGATACCCGTCTTTCGCCTCCGCTTGCACGATCTCCAAAACCTCGGGGTTTCCCATCTGGGCCGCTACGAACAATGGCGTCTCGAAGTCGCTTCTCCCGGGCACGTTGACACTTGCGCCTTTGCTCAAGAGCAGTAAAACGAGATTTTTGTCCCCTTTGCGTATCGCCACGTGCAAGGGCGTGAATCCGGGCGACTGGGTCGAAATCCCGACTCGGAAGAAGAGCTCCATCATTTCGATATTGCCGTGCTGGACTGCTAGATGCATTGGGGTGATGGGTCTTGTGAAGAAGACCTTTGGGTCGGGAAAGTATTGTAGAAAAATGCTGATGATGGGAAAAGATCCTTTGATGGTGGCGAGATCGAAGGGCGTGTAGCCCTGGTTGTTGACTAGATGAACGCATGCGCAGTGTTTGAGGAAGAGTTCAACAGCGAGTAGGTCTTCCTTCTCGACGGCAAGATGGAGAACTGAATTGCCATTGTTGGAACCATTGTCATTGCAATTGGCATTGTAAATGTTAATGGCATTGTAATTGCTGGCATTGTAATTGCTGGCATTGTAATTGCTGGTATTGTAATTGCTGGTATTGTAATTGCTGGTATTGTAATTGCCAGCATTGTAATTGCCAGCATTGTAATTGCCAGCATTGTAATTGCTACTGCCATTGTCATTGCAATTGTTAGCGTCATTGTCACTGCAATTGCTATTCTCGTTAATGCCATTGTCACTGTTATTGCGAGCGATTATCGCCTCGGTGTGGTACTTAATAAACAAGCAATCCTCCGGAAAGAGAAAGATATTGCTTTCCACGTTCTCGGTTCGTCGGATGTGCTCCAGGAGGATGATCAACGTCTCTTCGTCACCGGAAGTGTTTTCAAGCGCCAAGGCCAGCGGGGTTCTATTCTGTTGATCGACTTCCGTATAATCGGCGCCGTAGCTCAAGAGCAGCGCGACAATTTTCGGGTGTCCTGCTCTCACCGCCAGATGGAGGGCCGTGAAACCTTCGAAGGTCTGCGCAGCCAGGTTGCACTCGTTCGTGTGCAGAAGCAACGAAACTACCTTGAAGTTTCCTTTCATGCAGGCGACGTGAAAAGGCGAGAAACCCTGTGCGTCGATTTTCTTGAAGCTCGCCCTGTACTTCAGGAGAAGTAAAATGATCTCGAGATCGCCCTTTTCGATGGCGAGATGAAGAGCAGTTTGTCCAGTTTCGGTGGAGTAGTCAACGGGTGCTTCGTTAATAAGCAACAGGTTGACGATTTCTCTGTTGCCGATCGAGGTTGCTAGGTAAACAAGCGGACGATTCACTTCTCGTTGAAAGCAGTTGCGTTTCGAGGCGAGAGTTCGAGAAATGTGGTTCAGGAGTATTTGAATCATTTGTACATCTCCGTTGAGGACTGCGATGCGCATGGGATTGATGCCCTTGTTGTTGACGAGGTAATCTTTGGCTCGGTGATACAAAAGTGTTTTGACAACGTTCTGGTGACGATTTTGCACCGCGATGTGAAGGGGAGTGGATCCGTCGCTTGATCTGGGGTTAAGTTGTCCGTGTCGATTCAAAATGACGGGGATAATTTCGGCGTTTCCGACTTCGGCTGCGTAGTGTAGTAAAGTGAATTGTCGAGGCTGGTGTTTGGAGTTGATGATGCTGTTGGTCTCGTTGGATTTGAGAGAGTCTATGAATTTTGAATAGTGAAATTCGGTGAGGGAGATGTGGACGAGCTTGAAAATTGGTGGCTTGCCGTCTTTATCGACTTGTTTGGTGGAGATGTTTCTTTTGATTAGAAGCTGGACTAGTTCTAGGTCTTCGGTGGCGATTGCTAGGTGGAGGATTTCGTTGTCTTCGGAAGAATGACTTGCTGCTAATCGACATCCGTGACTGATGAGCATTTTGGCTGCTTTCAATTTGCCGAAGAAGATGGCGTTTCGAAGAATGTTGTAGTGGTCTAGCGAGTCGTTCTTTTGCATGTAAGAGAGACGTGAGATCTGTGGCAAATTCTCTGCCAAAACGGCGCACTCCAAACTTTTTATGACTGTGTTATCGGCTGACATCTTTTTGTAATTTTATTCACTGTTTTGTAAAGATTCTTTGCGTCTTGTTTCTCGAAGTGATCTGTAAATGACAATTCAGAGTTGATAATAATAATCATAGTGCTAATAATAGTAGTAATAATAATAATAGTAATAACAGTAAGAATAATAATAGTAGTAATAATAATAATAACAGTAAGAATAATAATAGTAATAATAATAAAATTATTAATAATAATAGTAATAATAATAAAAGTAATAATAATAACAATTAACAGTAGTTGTAATAATAATTATAAATGTGACGTGCTCCGAAGGGATCTTACAATGTTTCGAATATAGGTTATGTTTGATGGTAGTTTTAACTTTTTTGAACAAATTAACAGATGTAAAGAAATGGCATAGCAAAGGCAAGAAACAATATAGTATTTGTATTGCTAAATCAAATAAATGTTATCAATCTAATAATATTAATTGTAATGAAATTAAAATAGTGATTATAATGAAATTAAAATAGTAATTGTAATAAAATTAAAATAGTAATTGTAATAATAGACAAATTGCTACACGTAATTTACCGTAGAAAAAAAGCTTTTCGACATGGACGACATGTTAGAAAACGTATTTTACTGTATATTATAGTATAGTCCCGAACATTAATGCCTTCCTCTTTTCCACTAGAAAATTTCTACTCTCCGAGTTTTCTTCTATGTAGTTTTAGTTTATGCCCATAACAAATATGAATGCACGATGTGAAATTGCATAGAAAGAAACTCGCAGAGTAGAAATTTTCTAGTGGAAAAAAGGAAGGCATCAATGTCCGGGACTCTATAATACAGTAATTTACCAACGTAAATTACCGTAGAAAACTTTAAGTTACGCGTAACTTCCGAACCCTGGTTAGAAGGTTTTGATCGTTTTGTGATCGTTTTGAATTTTGATCGTTTCTATATATAGGTTAAGTTTGATGTTAATAGTTTCAGTCACATTTCGATAGTTTTAACTTTTGATAAAAGCTTTCTTTTTAATTTGCAATCAAAAAGAGTTGAATGCTTAGTTTCTATACTATCAATAAAAACTGTTTTTGTCTGCAAAGAATTAAAAGGGAAGCATTAAGTTAAGAATCGTTAAGTTAAAACGGTTAAAACGATCAACAAACATAACCTATACTTGAAATTTCCTGGATTAAAATGTATGGAACCAAAAAAAGCAGTATTAAAAATGAATAGTAAAATAAAATTCTAATAGTTACCATTGACTTCGAAGGAAAACCAATAAAATAGTATTTATATTTATACATAAACTGTATATATTTATAAACAATATCTTCTGAAGAATCTGATACGATTTTCAAGACACGGAATGACGTTGGAGTCTCGTGAAACCTGAAAGTTGAAATATCTAATTATCCTCTTTAAAATTAATTTATGTATTTATTATCATTATTATTATTATGTATTTATTATCATTATTATTATTATGTATTTATTATCATTATTATTATTATGTATTTATTATCATTATTATTATTTATTTATCATAATGAATATCATTTTTGAATGAAAAATCTATCGATTTTTTACGTTTTTTTACGTTTTTACAACTTGAAGTAACATAAACCATTTGGCAGACCGAAAATATTGAATAAGATTTTATGACTCATAAATCAAAGGAAATCAACAGATCTTTTCATTCTCATCGTTTATCCTCTTCCAGCACATACAATGACGCATGAATTAGAAGAAGACAAAGAAAATAAATGGATCATGATTTCAAGCAACTATTTTAAAATTCTTTGCAGTACTCACCAGGATATTTCCAGAAATGTCTATTGAAATGTTTTTTGAACTAATTTTTTGAGCCGTCATTGTCCTACACATATATTGATCAAGACGTATTAACAATTGAATGTAAATGTAGCTGACGATGACGATGAAGAAAAAAAAATAACAAACGAACAACCATGGGGCAAAAAGTTACTAAGATGGATAACACACAGTTGAACAAGAATATTAGTTTCCCAGCCCTGCAACACGTGACATTTGCTCCGTGACTCTAGACAACGTGCAAAAGGCCGTGCTGGCCGTGGAGAACATAACCTAAAATTATTTGTTTTTTATAAGTTTTATTAAAAGAAGCACGTCAAAAGCTTCTCTTTACGTGTCATTATAAAAGTTCCGTGTAAGTATTTATTTAATTTTAAGGAAAGCAATTAAAGCACTTGCATTCTGGTAACTTCTAAACAAAAATACCTAAAAAGCTAAAAAGTGTCGAAAGTTAAAACAAGTTCGCCTGCTGTGTTTGTGTTCCCAGGATGGCGAAAACACAAGAAATTTTGGGTTTTGCAAATCCTGAAGAGTTCGAAGAAGAGGATAATGATGTGGTCAGTGCAAAGAAAAAAGGTGGCAAGAAATCCGGAGGCTTTCAAGCCATGGGGCTTAGCCAAGCAGTCTTAAACGGAATTTTAAAACGAGGTTATAAAGTTCCAACACCCATTCAAAGAAAGGTTAGAAGTTCATTTTTTAGCTATTTTTCGTAATTTAAAATAAATATTCAACTGCAATTTATTCAAAAATCGTTTTAATATACTATTCGTTTCCATTTTCTCGAAATTGTTTATTGAAACATAAACATAAACAGAAAGTATTGACCAATTTGAATTGGAACAATTTAAATAATCGGAACAATTTAAATAATTTTTTGTTTATTTTAGACGATTCCACTGGCTTTGGAAGGTCGAGATGTCGTTGCCATGGCGAGAACCGGAAGTGGAAAAACGGCGTGTTTTTTAATTCCACTTTTTGAAAAATTAAAAATGCGACAAGCGAAAACCGGCGCCAGAGCGTTAATTCTTTCTCCGACTCGTGAATTGGCTTTGCAAACTTTGAGATTTATTAAAGAGATTGGAAAATTTACTGGATTGAAAGCCGCAGTCGTTCTCGGAGGAGACAGCATGGACAATCAATTTTCAGCGATTCACGGCAATCCCGACATCATTGTAGCAACTCCAGGTCGATTTTTACACATCTGCGTCGAAATGGACCTCAGTCTCAAAAGCATCTCCTACGTCGTTTTCGACGAAGCCGATCGGTACGAAAATAATCTCTAAAACTTTGTCCGGAAGTTCTCTATTTTTAAACAAGTTGTTTTTGTTCGGAAAATCTATTTTTTGCAAAATCTATCTTTTTATAGAATCTATTTTTTACAAAATCATTTTATAGAATCTATTTTTTTGCAAAATCTATCTTTTTATAGAATCTATTTTTTGCAAAATCTCTCTTTTTATAGAATCTATTTTTTTACAAAATCTCTTTTTATAGAATATATTTTTTTACAAAATCTTCGTTATTTTCAGATTATTTGAAATGGGATTCGGAGAACAGATTCATGAAATAGCGAACAGACTTCCAGAGAATCGACAGACGCTTCTATTTTCTGCGACATTACCAAAAGTGCTGGTTGAGTTTACAAAAGCCGGTTTAGGAGATCCGATTCTCGTGCGTCTCGATGTCGAGAGCAAACTTCCTGAAGAATTGACGCTTTCCTTCGTCAGCTGCAGACCGGAGGAAAAACTTTCAGTGCTTCTTTGCCTTTTGAATAATATTATAAAGCCAGACTCTCCAACAGTCATTTTTGCTGCTACGATGCATCATGTCGACTATATTCATGAGGTTTGTTTCTTTTTAACGAAAACAAGCTTTGAAGGATAGAAAATTTAAAGCAATTTCTTCACTCACAATCAGTACTTTTATTCAGTGTTTTTTATCCTTTTTATTTTTCGTTCACTTTTTTTCTTAAATTGAAATTGTGATGAATACACGTGAATTCAGATCAATAGGATTCGGTAAATGTTTTCAAAAAGAAAGATACTTTGTTTTTATAAATTAGGGGTTTTTACGACTCTGGAAGAAATGGAAAACCAGGAATTTTCATGGAATTTCATCATGATCCTGAATCATGAAAATCTCGTGGAATTTTTCATTTATATCATGGAAATTTATTCTTTTTATTTCATTTGTTTACTTTATGATGTTCAATAAGTTTTACCAAAATTTAATACTTTTTTTTACGGAAAGATATTTTGAATTATTTAAAAATACATAAAATTTCTTTAAACTATTTACTTTTCGTTTCTCTAAACTACCTAATATACTCTTTAAAGTACATTTAATACTGCCTAATAGTTGAGAATGTGTCAAAATAATTAAAATGGCTTTAAAACATTTCAGAATACTTGAAATGGCTTTAAAATATTTCAGAATACTTAAAATGGCTTTAAAATATTTCCAAATACTTAAAACTACTTTAAAATGCTTATGAATACTTCGAAATATTTAAAAATATTTAAATATAGACAAAATTACTTTAAAATACTTCAGACTACTTCAGAATACTCTAAAGTATTTAAAAATACTTCATATCACTTTAAAATGGTTTACAATACTTCAAAATATGATAAAATACTTGAAATGTCTTTAAAATTTTCCAAAATATTCCAAAATATTTAATATTACTTTAAAATACTTTAGACTACTTTAAAATAACTTCAAAATACTTTAAAGTATTTTAATATACTTAAAATTACTTTAGTATACTTCATACAACTTTAAAGTATTTCTAAATGCTTCCTATTACTTCAAAACACTTTAAAATACTTTGAAATAATTTTTAAAAACTTAAAAATATTTCTAAATATTTAAATGTACTGGAAATTACTTTAAATTACTTTGAAATACTTTACACTACTTTAAAATCTTTTAAAAGACTTGCAAATACTTGTATTTAAAAATCTTTGTGTTTTAAGCATTAAATAAAGTATAAACAGATTTTTAAATTTTAATTTTTTTAAATATTTTGGAAGTTTCATCACACTACTTAAAAATACGTAATAATATTTAAATTAAATAAAACTGCTTCAAATTATTTCTAAATACTTTAAATAAATACTTTTATTTACTAAAGTATTTTTCAATACTTCAAAATATTTCTATTAATTAAAAATTTTAGCTTTTTAAGTATCAAATAAATCATAAACAGATTTTAAAGTATTAGTTATTTTTAAAAACATTCTAGAAGCTTTTAAATTAGACTAAAATACTTATAAATATTTTAAAAATTTTTTAAATATTTAAAATACTTTTAAAATATTTAAAAATTCTTGAGAATATTTAATAATGTTTAAAATTATTTTAAACTATTTCCAAATACTTCCCAATACTTCAAAATATTTAAAAATACTTAAAAATATTTCAAAATTCTTTGAAATATTTAAATACACCTCAAAATACTTTAAAATGTTTAAAAATAATTAGAATTACTTTAAAATATTTCCAAATAATTCCCAATACTTCGAAATATATAAAACTATTTAAAATGGCTTTAAAATATTTCCAAACATTAAAAAATACTGTGGAATACTTCAAACTACTATATAATATTAAAAAAATAATTAGAATTACTTTAAAATATTTCCAAATACTTCAGAATATTTAGAAATACTTCAAATTTCTTTAAAACAACTCAAAATGTATTATAATATTTAAAATTACATGAAATATTTACAATGTACTTCCCAAATACTTTAGAATATTTAAAACTACTTAAAATGGCTTAAAAATATTTCAAAATATTAATAACTACTTTAAAATACTTCAGACTACTTCAAAATATCTAAATGTAATTAGAATTACTTCAAAATATTTAAAAATAATTTAAAATATTTAAATATACTTTATATTTCAAAACACTTCAAAATACTTAAAATGGTTTTAGATTTAAAAATAATGATCTCGAGTAATTTAAATTCTATTGAAAATTATTCGAAAAAACTTGTATTATTTCAAAAGTAATTTAAATTCGTAATTAAAAAATTCGATTTTTAATTAAAGAATATATTAAAAAATAGCCTCGAAATTGTTCGACTTTTTCATGAAAATCATACAAAACTCGTGAAATTTTGTGAATAAAAATTTGTAGAAACCCTTTAATTCTGAAAGAAATACTTTTTCAAAATGAACTGTATTTTTAAAATTTTTTGGTATTCCAATTTTTTTAAATTTTTTTTCTTTTTACCTAAATAATTTTCTTAATTTACTTTCTTCTGGATACCTAAGTTTGTTTTTAATTTCCTGTTTTCAGAATTCCTAGGATTTTTAATTTCCTTTTTTCAGGATTCTTAGGTTTTTTTTAATTTCCTTTTTTCTGGATTCCTAGGTTTTTTTTTAATTTCCTTTTTTCTGGATTCCCTGACTTTTTTTTAATTTCCTTTTTTCTGGGTTCCTAGGTCTCTTTTTAATTTACTTTTTTTCTGTATTCCTAGGTTCTATTTTTTAATTTACTTTTTTCTGGATTCCTAGGTTTTTTTTTTAATTTATTTTTTCTGGATTCCTAGGTTTTTTTTTAATTTACTTTTTTCTGTGTTCCTAGGTTCTTTTTTTTAATTTACTTTTTTCTGGATACCTAGGTTTTTGTCTGCATTTTTTTGTTTTAATCACCTTTTTCTGAATTAAATTTTGTCTCAATAACTACGTAATTTTAATTTCCAAAGTGGATGTTCACAAGTCTCTTTGCTATTTTTGTTTCCAGATTCTGAACAAGGCGAACATTTCCAACACCTTCATTTATTCAAATCTCGATCCCTCGGCTCGTAAAATTAATGCAGCCAAGTTTCAAACCGGAAAGGTAAAAGTTTTAGTAGTGACAGACGTTGCCGCGAGAGGAATCGACATCCCGCATTTAGATTACGTTATAAACTTTCATTTTCCTGATAAGAGCAAGGTCTTCGTTCACAGAGTTGGTAAATAATTGAATTTGATTCTAAAGACTCATGATAATAATTTTTATTATTAATAATATTTATTAATAGTAGTCATTAATAATTTATTTATTTATTTATACATAAACGGGCTAGCACAAAAAAAAACATATTATAAACAATATTTATTTATAATAATATTTATTAATTAATAGTAGTCATTAATAATATTTATTAACAATATTTCTTAATACTAGTCATTAATAATATTTATAAACAATAGTCATTATTAATATTTATTAATAATAGTCAATAGTATTTATTATAAATATTTGTAATCTTTTTGGACTTAAAGTTGATTTTAAATTGTGATAGGTATTTGTAAGAATTGGATTCTTATTATTTATTCTCAATATAAAAAATGTTTTGTACAATCGTAGTTTATAGGAAAATGTTTCTTTTTTCAGGACGTTGTGCTCGAGCCGGTAGAAGTGGAACTGCTTTTAGTATAATTTGCCCCGACGAATATTCTTATCTTCTGGACTTGCACCTCTTTCTGGGACGTCCGTTGCACATTATTCCACCTTCTGGAGGTGAAGAATTTCCTCAAGGAGCAATTGGAAGACTGCCACAGTCAATGGTCGAAGAACAAATTTCGGAGCTTATTACTTGGCACAAAAATACGACAGATCTTGTAAGAATTGCATTACGTTAGATTAAACACAAATATTGCATTTTAAGATTTTAAAGTATTTCCAAGTGTTTTGAAAGAGTTTTAAAATATCTTAAAGTCCTTTAAAAGTATTTAAAAGTGCTTTCAAAGTGCTTAAAAGTGCTTTCAAAGTATTTGAAAGTGCTTCGAAAGTATTTAAAAGTGCTTTCAAAGCATTTGAAAGTGCTTTGAAAGTATTTAAAAGTGCTTTCAAAGTACTTAAAAGTGTTTTTAAAGTATTTCAAAGCGCTTCATTTATTTTATTGTTATTTTTTTTGCATTCTAACGGGCACAAAACCTTTTAAGAAAATAACTTAACGAGACAAAAGATGAAACTACAAAAAAATGTTAATTTAAATTTGATTTTGATATTAATTTATGTAATTTTAATCTTCGTTTTGATTTGGATTTCATTTTCATTTTGATTTGGATTTCATTTTCATTTTGATTAGATTCTAATTTTTATTTCAATTTCAGTATATAAATTTTTAAATATTTTATTAAAATTTATTTTATTTTCAGGACAATATGGAGAATGTTTGCAATAACGCGTATCAACAATATTTGAGATCAAGAATTGCATCTTCGACAGAAAGTATAAGACGTGTGAAAGATTTGAATATCATTGGAGCAGGATTAATTCCCGAGTTTTGTGACGCCAAATCAAAGAAAGAACAAGATGCGAACGCGGATTTCTTTGCCAGGCTGAAAAATTACAGACCTCCTGGTGTAAGTTTTAAGACATTTTTTTCAAAAATTAAATGTTTGTTCTTTATACAAACAAAATGAATTGGGGAAAAATATTGTTTATTGACAAGTATTATCAGGGTTTCCACAACTCTAAACATGGAATTCTCATGGAATTTCATTATTCCTCATGGAATTATGCAAATCTCGTGGAATTTTCGTTTATATTGTGAAAATTTATTTCTTTTTTCTAATTTCTTTATTTTATGATGTTTATTAAGTTTCACATAAATTTTATACAATTTTTATTTACAGAAAGAAACTTTGAAATGCTTCGAAATGTTTAAAAATATTTAAAATTTATTTTAAAAATTTCAAATTGATTAAAACCACTTTCAAATACTTCAGATTACTTTCAATTATTTACAAATTCTTCCAAATATCTAAAAATAGGCAAAATATCTAAAAAAATACGTAAAATATCTAAAAGTACGTAGAGTATGTAAAAATACTTAAAATTAGTTGACAATATTTTCAAATACTTATACCAATACTTCAAAATATTTTAAAATACTTCAAAATATTTCAAAATACTTCAAAATATTTCAAAATACTTTAAAATACTTTAAAGTACTTTAAAATACTTTGCAATGTTTTGAAATGCTTTCAAATACTCCAAAATTCTTTGAATTACTTTAAAAAACTTTAAAATACTTCAAAATGTTTAAAGACACTTAAAATTGATTTAAAATAGTTTAAAACCCTTCAAATTACTTTGATATCCTTTAAGACAGACAAATTTTTAAAAAACCTTCAGAACATTTTAAAATACTTAAAATTAATTAAAAATATTTCCCAATACTGCCCAATACTTCAAAATACTTCAAAAAACTTCAAAATACTTAATAATACTTCAAAAAATTTTAAAATACTTCTAAATATTTAAAAACAGTTAAAAATGCTGTACAATTTTTAAATATACTTAAATTACTTCCAAATGATTTCAAAAACTCTAAAAATCGTTTAAAGTACTTTAATAACCTTTAAAATACTTTAAAATATTTAAAGATACTTAAAATTCATTAAAAAAATTTTCAAAAACTTTAAACTGCTTTAAAGTACTTCAAAATACTTCAAAGTCCTTTAAAGTATTTAAAAATCCTTCAAAGTATTTAAAATTCCTTCAAAGTATTAGAAAATACTTAAAATCAGTGTAAAATATTTCCCAATACTTTCGAATACTTCTGAATATTTTCAAATACTTCAAAATATTTAAAAACACTCAAAAATACTAAAAAATATTCAATCATCCTTAAAATTACTTTCAAATACTTTGAAATACTTTAAAATCCTTCATATTACTTTAAAATATTTTAAAAGACGGATATTTTTTTGAAAATCCTTCAGAATTCTTCAAAATATTTAAAATTACTTAATAAAATTAAACTATTTCTTAAACTATTTCTAAATACTTGCAAATACTTTAAAATATTTCCAAATACTCCCCAATACTGCAAAAGATTTTAAAATACTTCAGAATATTAAAATGTACTTAAAATTATGAAAATATACTTAAAATTATTTTGAAATACTTTGAAATACTTTCAAATTCTTCAAATTCCTGTATATTACTTTAAAATACTTCAAAGTATTGAAAAATATTAGCTTTTTAAAACATTTTTATGATATTATGATACTTTAGACTGATTCAAAATACCTTCTTCAAAATATTTTTAAAAAAAACTTTAAAATATTTAAAATTACTTTATAATTTTTAAAAATGCTTCAAAATATTTAAAAATGCTTCTAAATATTTAAAAATGCTTCAAAATATTTAAAAACGCTTCAAAATATTTAAAAACGCTTCAAAATACTTAACATGGATTTAAAATGTAAACTAATGATATTACGTAATTTTAATTCTATATAGAAATTTATTTTTATAAAATTTTCATTATTTCAAAAGCAATTTTAATTTTGGTAATTATTTAGAATTCTAAATAATGTTCTAAATAGTAATTAAAAAATGTAATATTATTTCTAAACAATGACCTTAAATTCTTACAAAATATTGAAAAAGTATTGTTTTAATTAACAAATATATTAAAAATTATCATGAAAATGTTTCTATTTTTCTCATGGAAGTCATGGAAAATTCGTGGAATTTTGTGGAGAATTATTTGTGGAAACCCTGATTATATATTTGCTAAAGACTAGGTTAATTTATTATAAATTGTATTAAATAATAATCATGGGATTTTATATTTAGTACAACTTTTTATTAATTCTCTACACAATTTTTTTTCAATTTATTTATTTATAAATTTTGAAATTTTATATATCTTTGTTTAAATTGATAATTGATAATATTGAAAATTAATGATGAAATTGATCTGAGTGTATTTAACTAAATTTTGTTATTAATTCTTTCATTCATTCGTTTTTTATTAATACATTCGTTTTTTATTAATAAATTCGTTTTTTATTAATACATTCGTTTTTTATTAATAAATTCGTTTTTTATTAATATATTCGTTTCTTATTAATTAATTCTTTCTTTATTAATACATTCGCTTTTTATTATTTAATTAATTTTTTTTCTTAATACATTAATTTATATTAATTCGTTCTTTTTGCTAATTATTCATTAATTGTGTTAATTTATTCATTTTGGTAATTCATTCACTTTGTTATTAATTTATTCATCTTATTAATTCATTCATTTTGTTATTAATTTATTCATTTTGTTATTAATTTATTCATTTTGTTATTAATTTATTCATCTTATTAATTCATTCATTTTGTTATTAATTTATTCATCTTTTTAATTCATTCATTTTGTTATTAATTTATTCATTTTGTTATTAATTTATTCATCTTGTTAATTCATTCATTTTGTTATTAATTTATTCATCTTGTTAATCCATTCATTTTGTTATTAATTTATTCATTTTCTTATTAATTAGTTCATTCTCTTATTAGTTTTTCTGTTAATAATGAATTCTCCTTGCAGACGGTGTTTGAAATTTGCTACAAAAATAATTCACCGCAATATAAAGCAATGAAACAGCAGCGAGCTATTCACGAAGAGAAGATTCGGGAATTTCGCCGGAAAAGGGAAGAAAGGGAGGAGAATGCCTTGAAGTGTAATTATTAATTTTAATTTCAACGATTCAAACAATTTACAATAACTCATTTTTTAAAATGATTTGCAATCTTTTTTAGCCATTGGAAATTCTTGCACGAAAGTAACTCTCCCCTCCAGCAATGAGGACGAAATAAATGCCGTTTTTAATGAAGTGATTGCCCCAAAGAAACGAAAAATGGATGATCTTTATAAACCTTCGAAAAAGAGGCAGAAAATGACCCGCGACGATGAATATTATATTCCGTACAAAGCTCAAGATAAACACTCAGAATTGGGGTAATATTACTTTATTTTTATTTAATAAATTTATTAATTTGATATCAAAGTTTGATTAAAATTGTAAATCACCTTACAATTACATCAATTACAATTACAAAACAAAAATGTAAAATTAATTTTAGATTGGCTGTTAATGTCTTCGCTAAAGACGCGGAGAAAATGCAGCTGGACCTGACGGCAGACAGCGAGGAGTCCAGGAGATTGCAAACGCAAATAAAAAAATGGGATCGAAAAAAGAAAAAGATGATAACTATAAATAACGTAGGCTTTCAATTTTTTAAATTAGCTAAAATTAGCTTTTTAAATAAGCTTGTTTTTATGATTTTTCTATAGTTAAAATTGTATGCCTTTCAACATTTTATTCATCGTATAAAAAAGTGTAACAAAACTTAGTTTTATTAATATTTTAGTTTCTTTTTAGTTTTATTTAACCACTCATTTATGATTTTTAAATAATCGTATTTTTATAATGACATTTTTTCGTTCTAGGATTCCAAGGTAGGAAAAATTCGTTCAGAATCGGGAGTGTGGATTCCTGCGTCTTACAAAACAAATCGGTATTCGCAATGGAAAGAGAAGAGCAAAGTCGGTTCTTTGAACGATGACGACGAAGAAGAGGAATCGCCTCAGATCCAGAAATGTGAGTTTTTCTTTTTTTTTACCTTCTTTTGTCTTTGGTTTTTAGCTCGAAGCTTTTCAAATTTGAATGCTAACGATTTTTTGGATTCTATTTTATTTATTTCAATGCGTTTCATTTTATTCGCTTACAATTTTATTCGTTGACAATTTTATTTGTTTACAATTTTATTCGTTTACATTTTTATTCGTTTACAATTTTATTCGTTTACAATTTTATTTGTTTACAATTTTAGTCGTTTATAAATTTTAAAAAGTCCAATTTGAATGCATTAAAATTTGTTCGATTACAAACGTAAATACGTCCAATTTGAATGCGTTCAATTTTAATCGCCTTCAATTTAAATGCGTCCAATTTTAATTGCATTTAATTTGAATGCTTTCAACTTCCATTGCTTTTAATCTTTAAGGCCTCCAATTTAAATGAGTTCAATTTTCAATGCATTTATTTTGAATGCGTTAAAGTTTGAATGCATTTATTTTGAATGCGTTCAATTTTCAATGCATTTATTTTGAATGCGTTTAATTTTGAATGCATTTATTTTGAATGCGTTAAAGTTTGAATGCATTTATTTTGAATGCGTTCAACTTTCAATGCATTTATGTTTAACGCGTTTAATTTTAATGCCTCCAAATTTAATGACGTTGAATCTTTTAATAAATAAATAAATAAATCTCTTCAATTAAACTGCAAACTTTCGGATTTGCGCTGAAAGTTTCTTGTTTAGATTTGATTAAGTTTTGAGCTGAAGAATATTATCTAGTTTTATAATGAAAATGAAATACAAAATGAAATTCATTTTGTAACGAACTGATATGTTTTTTCTAGTTATTATTACAATTATTTGTTTAATTGGTAAAAATTGTAGACTGTTGATTAGTATTGTAGACAGTTTCGCTAATTGACTCATTCAGTTAACAAGGACAGAGTCAGTATGTATATTTTTAACCTTACACGCCAATAATTTAAATTAAGAAGAGCCAAGTGCAATCTGTCCCAAGTTAAACACAGGAAGCGGGTCATTGATCTACTCAGTTGGTGTTCTACTCTCAACGTTAATAAACTTCCACATGACACTTGAATTTTATACCCGAGAGCTGGAAATTTACATTTTTTAAAGTGGGCACTTTTCCATTTCATCAATGAAAAGACATTCTTTGCGGTCATATTTCTTTCTTCTAAAAAAAAATTTAATAACAATCAGGTTTTGCACAAATCTGGTACAAATCTGGAAAACATGGAAAAACTGGAATTGTCATGGAATTTCATTATTCCTCGTGGAATTGTGGAATTGTGGAAACTTCATGGAATTTTTCATTTATAACATTGAAATTTATTTTTTTTTTGTATAATTTCTTTAGTCTGTGTTATTTAAGTTCTACTAAAATTAAAAATACTTTTTTTTTGCGGAAAAAGAGTTCAAAATACTTCAAAATATTTAAAAATACTTAAAATATTTTTAAAATATTTAAAAATACTTTAAACTACTTTACAGTAATTCAGACTACTTAAAAATACTAAAAACAAAAAATATTTAAAAACAGCTTTAAAATATTTAAAAATACTACAAAGAACTTTAAAATATTTAAAAATACTACAAACAACTTTAAAATATTTAAAAAT
>WNHD01000518.1:32964-53348 GCA_011057455.1 Ganaspis sp. Gsp50
TATTTAAAAATACTACAAACAACTTTAAAATATTTAAAAATACTACAAACAACTTTAAAATATTTAAAAATACTACAAACAACTTTAAAATATTTAAAAATATTACAAACAACTTTACAGTACTTGAGACTGCTTAAAAATATTTAAAAATACTGAAAAATATTTAAAAATGCTAAAAATTACTTTATAATATTTCCAAAAACTTAAAACTACTTAAAAATATCTAAATGTGCTTAAAATTACTTCAAAATATTTAATAATACTTTCAATTAGTTTAAATTATTTCTAAATATTCAAAATATTCAAAATACTTTTAAAAAAACTGTAAAATATTTAAAAACACTGTAAAATACTTAAAACTATTTAATTATACTCAATATTACTTTTAAAAAAATTTCAATATTTTAAAATGCTTAAAATTACTTAAAAAGACTCTAAAATATTCAAAAATATTTAAAATAACTCTCAAATACTTTAGGCTACTTTAAAATATTTCAAAATATTTTAAATTAGTGCAAAATATTTAAAAACACTTAAAATTACTTGAACAATGTTTCATTATACTTAAAATTACTTTAAAATATTTAAAAACATTTACGAACAATTGAATACAAAAAACCGAATTTTTTAAAAATAGAATGGTGTAAAAAAATTGAATATTAAAATACTTAAAATATTTTTAAAATATTTCAAAATACTTGAAACTACTTTAAAATACTTGAAACTACTTTTCAGTACTTTAAAATATTAAAAAATATTTTAAATTATTTAATAATATTTTAAAATACTTGCCAATACTTCAAAATATTTGAAAACACTTAAAAACACTTTAACATATTTCGAAAGACTTAAAACTACTTTCAAATACTTCAGACTACTTCAAAATCATCTAAAATATTTTAAATTACTTAAAATTATTTTGAAATATTTTCAAATACTTCCCAATATTTCAAAACATTTAAAAATACTTGAAACCTCTCTAAAATATTCCAAAATACTTAAAATCGCTTTAAAATACTTCCAGATATTACAAAATACTTAAAAATACATCAGAATATTCAAAAATACTTAAAATATCTTTAAAATATTTCAAAATACTTCAAACTTCTTTGAAATACTTCAGATCACTTTAGAATACTTCAAAATATTTTAAAATACTTAAAATTACTTTAAACTAATTCAAAATACTTCAAACTACTTCAAAGTACTTCAAAGTATTTAAAAATCATTCAATATAATTATAAATACTTAAAATTTGTTGTAAAGTATTTCCAAATACTGCCCAATACCTCGAAATATTTAAAAATACTTAAAATGTCTTAAAAATACTTAAAATGTCTTAAAAATATTTCCAAATACTTCAAATTTCTTTAAAATACATCAAAATATTTGAAAATACTTAAAATTACTTTAAAGTATTTCAAAATACTTCAAACTTCTTTAAAATACTTTAGATCACTTTAGAATACTTCAAAACATTTGAAAATACTTAAAATTACTTTAAAGTATTTCAAAATACTTAAAATTTCTTAAACATGCTTCAGATCACTTTAGAATACTTCAAAATATTTGAAAATATTTAAAATTACTGTATTTCAAACTTTCTTCAAATTTCTTAAAAATGCTTCAGATCATTTTAGAATACTTCAAAATATTTAAAAATACTTAAAATGTCTTTAAAATATTTCCAAATACTTCCCATTACTTCAAATTATTTTAAAATACTTCAAAATATTTAAAAACATCCTTAAATACTTAAAATGTTTTTAAATTTAAAATAGTGACCTTGAGTAATTTAAAATCTTTATACAATTTTTGTTTGTAAGAAGAGCATTAAAAAAACTTGCATTATTTCAAAAGTAATTTAAATTCTTAAAAAATATTGTAAAAATAATTTTGTTAACAAATGTATGTCATGAATAAATTATTAAAAAATATCTTGAAAAATTTCTTATTTCTCTCATGAAAATCATGGAAAATCCGTGGATTTTGATGAAGAAAAATTTGTAGAAAGCTGGAAAATTCTTCTTTTCTTTCTTATTATTATTATTATTATTTTTTTATTTTTATTTTTTTTTTTATTATTTTGCTTTCTCACAGCAAGCATTGTAATCGTGAAAATTTTTGATTTTATAAAAAATAGCTTAAATTCACTTAACTTCATCGAAAAAGTTTAAGAAAAATATTTATCAGTAAAAAGCAAATCTACGAATATTACCAGAGATTTTTGGAAAAATTGTTACTTTTGAACTATTTTTGACAATCAAAATTTAATTTCTTGTGATAAATTTTAAAATTATAATTTTTCAATAATAGTTTCTTCTTAAAAACTGTTCAAGGTTGCTTTGAACAAAAAAAATGTTCTCTGTGAGGGAGCAAAATGTCCATGAAATGAACATAATTGAATTAAATGAACATAATAAAAACAATTTTGTGGCCACATTTATATTTATATTTATATTTACATTTATATTATATATATTCTATGTAAAGAGTAATTTTGCCCAGATATATTGCTAAAGAAAAAATAATTTTTCATTTGTTTTTAAATTTTTGTTTACATATTTTGAAGTATTTTTAAATATTCTAAAATATTTTAAAGTATTTTTAAACAGTTTTAAAAATTTGGAAGTAGTCCGAAGTACCTTAAAGTAGTCTTAAATATTTGGAAATATTTTTAAGTAATTTTAAATAGTTGGAAAAATTTAAAGTAAATTTTATGATTTAAAAACTTTTTTATAATCTTTTGAAGAACATATTCTGAATTATTTTAAAGTAGTTTTAAATTTTTTGAAGTATCGGCAAGTATTTGGAAATATTTTAAAGTGATTCTAATTATTTTGAAGTATTTTAAAGAAGTCGAAAGTATTTTAAAGTAGTTTTTTAATATTTTGATATATTTTAAAGCCATTTTCAGGAGTTTTAAATATTTCGAAGTATTGGGAATTATTTGGAAATATTTCTAAGTAATTCTAATTTTTAAATATTTTAAAGTATTTTAAAGTATTTTTAAATATTTTGCAGTATTTTTAAATATTTCGAAGTATTTTTGAATCTTTTGAAGTATTTTTAAATATTTCGAAGTATTTTTGAATCTTTTGAAGTATTTTTGAATCTTTTGAAACTTTTGAAGAATTTTCAAGTATTTTATTTTTAATATTTTAAAGAATTTTCAAATATTTTTTTCTTTAATATTTCGAAGTAGTCTGAAGTATTTTAAAGTAAATTTTGGTAAGATGGTAAAAGAAATTCGAGAATTGTTTTTATTTGATTTTAAAGTAATTTTTAAGTAGTTTTAAGTTTTTGTTTTTTATTTCTCCTTTCTTGTTTCTTTCTTGTTTCTTTCTTATTTCTTTCTTGTTTCTTTTTGTTTCTTGTTGTTTTTTTTGTTTCTTTTTGTTTCTTTTTGTTTCTTGTTGTTTTTTTTGTTTTTTTTGTTTCTTTTCGTTTTTTTTGTTTCTTCTTGTTTCATTCCTTTCTTCGGTTTTTCTTTGCTTTTCGTTTATTTTCTTTGCTTTTCGTTTATTTTCTTTCTTCTTTGCATTTTTCCTACTCTTGTTTGCTTCCCCAAGTATATTTCGTTGTTTCCTTTCATTTTTCCTTCATTTTTTCGCATTTTTGCATTTTCCTCTCTCGTTTTTCTTTTTCTTTCATTTTCTCTCTTAAAACTAATTTGAAATCTAAACACTCTAATCCTTTTTACAAAAGGAGAATACATTTTGCAAATTCTAATTGTGTTTGAAGCCTGTGCTAATATTTGCTTTGCTTTTAGAGAGAATAAAAATGAGTTTGATGACGATGCGAGGAAGGAGGAGAAAGTTAATTAAATTGACAATGTTGATGGGATCGGAAACGAAGGAGAGAGAAGGAGAAATGAGATGAAAGGAAGGAAATATTTTGATTGATATTTTGAAAGCGCGATGAATTGAAATTGCAATGAATAAATGTACAGAGAGTGCATTTTATCGGATGGAATAAGGGACACTGGAGTTTCTTGTCCGCATTCTTGTGGACTGTCAGTGTCTATAGATGCACATTGCACATGTCGAGTTGAGATGACCTCTAGTAACACGTCCACGTCGTTACTGTCCAGTTACCAAGTTACCAAGTTACCAAGTACCAACACTAAAATGTACCCATTCATTCAACGGGTGGGGTACAACTTGAAGCGCAAATAGTTTACATTCCAGAGAGGCTTTCCCTCCAATATAGTGTCCCTATTTGCAAAATTCCAATCACAAAACAACTCACGTATCTTCAGTTATTGTTGACAAAATATGCTCTTATTAAGTTCGTGAATCGAATTCCAATCTCATTATGCAATCCCCATCAAATGCGGCGCAAATATTTTCATTCATTTCTATGAGTAATTGTCATTTTCATTAGCTCAGGCTTCAAAGTAGAATCATTTTTTTTATTACTTTTTTATGCTAAGATTTTCTTTTGTCAGTAATCTTGGACAAAAAGTAATTTTTTTTTAAATGTATTTATTTATGGACTTGATTGACTTGACATTAATATTTTTTTTTAGAATGCTACTTTTTTTAGAATACTACTTTTTTTACAATACTACTTTTTTTAGAATACTACTTTTTTTACAATACTACTTTTTTTACAATACTACTTTTTTTACAATACCAGGAAACACAATTTGTCGCCGTTTTTACCTAATCCCCTTTTTTCTTTCTTTCACATATTTTTCAACAAGTTTCTTTTTACAATTTTTCCGGGTTTCTACAATTCTGGAAAATATGGAAAACCTGGAATTCCCATGGCATTTTATTATTCCTCATGGAATCATGGAAATCTCATGGAATTTTCATTTATAACATGGACATTTATTTTTTATTTAATTTCTTTAGAGAACTTGTTCTTACAGTGTCTTTACAGAAAAAAAACTTAAAAATACTTTACCATATTTAAAAATAATAAAAATGTCTTTAGAATATTTAAAAATACTTAAAACTACTTTAACGTACTTCGGATTACTTTAAAATATTTATAAATTATTCAAAATATTTGAAATCTTTTCAAAATATTTATAAATGATTAAAAATAGTTGAAATCTTTTCAAAATATTTATAAATTATTAAAAATAGTTGAAATCTTTTCAAAATATTTATAAATTATTCAAAATATTTGAAATCTTTTCAAAATATTTATAAATTATTCAAAATATTTGAAATTCTTTTAAAATATTTAAAAATACTTAAAATTGTTTTAAAATATTTCCAAATTATTTCTAATACTTCAAAATATTTTAAAATACTTCAAATACTTAAAAATACTTTAATATATTTCAAAGAACTTAAAATTACTGTTATATATTTCTCACCTACTTCCCAATACTTTAAAATATTTAAAAATACTTAAAAAAATATAAAAACACTTAAAAATATATAAAAACACTTAAAAATACTTAAACATATTTAAGTGTACTTAAAATTATTTAAAGATATTTCCAAATACTTTCCAATAATTCAAAATATTGTAAAATACTTCAAAATATTTTAAAACACTGAAAAATAATTCATCAAATTACTATAAAATATTTTAAAATGCTACAAAGTATTTAAAAGCATTTGAAAATATTCATAAATACTTAAAATTACTATAAAATATTTCTCAATACTTTCCAATACTTCAAAATATTTTTAAAAATCTTAAAAATACTTTCAATTCTTTTATGTACTTGAAATTAATTGAACATAGTTCAAAAACCTTTATATTACTTTAAAATACTACAAAATATTTAAAGATACTTAAAAATAGTTCAAATTTTTCAAAAATTATTAGTATTTTAAATAGTAAATTTTTTAGTAAGGTATAAAAGTATTTTAAAATATTTTAAAATACTTCAAATTATTTTAAAATACTTCAAGTTATTTTAAAATACTTAAAATTATTTTAAAATACTTCAAGTTATTTTAAAATACTTCAAAATATTTTAAAATACTTAAAATTATTTTAAACTATTTCCAAATACTTCCCAATATTTCAAAATATTTCAAAATACTTAAAATTACTTTCAAATATTTCCAAATACTTCCCATTAATTCAAAATATTTTAAAATACTTTAAAATATCTGAAAATACTTAAAAGTGTTTAAAATATTTCAAACTGAACTTGAAAATACTTAAAATTACTATGGTACTGAACTTTGCCATGTTTCTTTCGTTTATAAAAAAAATAGTAAATTCTTTGCTTATTAAATCTTTGCTTGCTTTAATATACCATTGTTCCACTATTTATTTAGAAATTTTGTAACAAGGTAAAGCAAAATAAAAGTTTTATGCACAGATATTTACAAAATATGGCAAAAAAAATTGCGTTTCTATTTTTAATAAACGAAAAAAGCGTTGCAAACTTCAGCGTTATAAATTACTTTAAAATATTTCCGAATACTTCAGACAACTTAAAAATATTTCAAAATACTTAAAAAAAATTTTTAATATTTCTAAATACTTCCTAATACTTCAATATATTTTAAAATACTTAAAATTACTTTGAAATATTTCCAAATACTTCAAAATACTTATAAATATTTTTAAAATACTTCAAAATATCTAAAAATTCTTACAAGTCTTTAAAATATTTCAGACTACTTCAGAATACTTACAATTATTTTAAAATATTTCCAAATACTTCTTAATACTTCAAAGTATTTTAAAAAAACTTGAAAATACTTGAAGATATGAAAATATACTTGAAATTACTTTAAAATACTTTAAAATACTTTAGAATACATGAAAATACTTTGAAATACTATAAAATACTTTGGTATACTTTAAAAAACTTCAAAATAGTTAAAATACACAACATTAATTAAAACTAGTTCTAAATAATTCCCAATACTTCAAAATATTTCAAAGTATTTAAAAATATTTAAAAATATTCAAAAATACTTCAAAATATTTCAAAATGCCTAAATTACTTTAAATTGCTTTGAATGACTTCAAAATACTGCAAAGTATTTAAAATTTTTAGCTTTTATAGAAGAAAATAAATAATAAACAGATTTTAAAATGTATTAGTTTATTTTTTAAATATGTTAAAAGTTTTTAAATCAGACTAAAATACTTCAAAATACTTTAAAATACTTGAAAATACCTAAAAATACTTTAAAATACTTCAAAATACTTCAAAATCCTTTATATTACTGTAATATCTTTTAAAAGACTTCAAAATATTTCAAAGTTTAAAAAAATATAGTATTCTAAGTATTAAAAAAAATATAAAAATGTTTAAAAATATTTTTTCAAAATATTTTAAATTATTTAAATTACTTCAGTCTTCTTCAAAATACTTGAAAGTAATTAGAAAAACATTTTCTTAATTTTCAGTCTTTTTTCAGTATTTTCCCGTTATTATTCCAATTATTCATTTACTTTTTTTCCACTTATTATTAAATTTCTGTTTTCGTATCTTTTCTATTATTCTTTTATTTATTTTCTCTTATTCTTCTTTGTTTTTTCTCGTATTTTTTCTTTTTCTTTTCACTAGCTTTGTAGTAATTTTCCTTCACTCTAATTTAAGATTTTAGATAAGTTAATATATTTTTCTGTTCCTTCGTTGATTTCCTTATTTGTTTTTGAATAATGAAACATTTCTTTTTTTAAAAAATATTGCTTTTATAATTTTTTAATCTGTTCATATTTTTTCTTTTGACATTTTTCCCTAAATTGTTATCCTTTTTCATTTGTCATAATCGGTAGGTATATTTTGAAAAAACTTAACAATGTAAATTAAACAAATTCGTATTTTTAGAAAAATTAACACTTTAAATTTAAATAAAATATATTTTTAGAAAAAATTAACACTTTAAATTTAAATAAAATATATTTTTGGAAAAATGAACACTTTAAATTTAAATAAAATATATTTCTAGAACAAATTAACACTACTGTAAATTTAAATAAAATTTAGAAAATTTTAAAAAATATTTAAAATTTAAAAAATTTAGAAAAATTAACATACTAAATTTAAATCAAATTATTTTTAATTAAATCAACACTGTAAATTTCAAAAAATATTTTTAGATAAGTTAACACTGTGAATTTTAGAAAATATATTTTTAGACAAACTTTAATGATTCAGAAATTTGCAATTATTTGCAATTATTTGCAATTATTTTATTAACTTATTTTAATAAACTTGAAATAAAAACAAATGAAGAAGAAAAACAAGTTATTTTGCTTGTTAAAGAAAACGACATTTTTAGTTTCTAATCTTCTTTTATTGGCGAACAATAATTTACAAAAGGAGTCAACAACTACTTAGGTAATAAAAAGAGAACTGGTAATTCCAAGGATGTAGAGTTAAAAGATAAGAATGAAAATGAGAAAAGATTCAAGGAAGTATTTACGATTCTCTTTTAAACATTTTTCTCCGTTTTTCTATTCCTTTCATTCGATAGAACATTTCCAAGTTAATTGCTGGGATTCTTAATTATCCCTCGGATTCTAAACGATTCCCTTTAGAGAGAGAATATTTAAATCAAGCCTTCTCAAGTAAAACATTTATATTATTCAAAGCCCTCTTCAATTAATTTTTTATTAAATCAAAAATATCGAATTTATACATTCAATTTAATTTAACTTAATTTATTAAAATTCATAATTCATAATTATAATTTTTAATTAATTTTTATTTTTAATATTTAAATGATACAATCAATATTAAAGAAGATATTAAAATAAAGCAACAAAGATTTTATAATCCAAATAAGTGTTAGAAATGGAAATAAATTGTAGAAATAAAAATGTTGAAAATAAAAATAGATGTTGAAAATGAAAATAAATGGTAAAAATAAAAATAAATGTTGAAAATAAAAATAGATGTTAAAAATAAAAATAAATGCTGAAAATAAAAATAGATGTTGAAAATAAAAATAGATGTTGAAAATGAAAATAAATGGTAAAAATAAAAATTAATGTTGAAAATAAAAATAGATGTTAAAACTAAAAATAAATGCTGAAAATAAAAATAAATGCTAAAAATAAAAATAGATGTTAAAAATAAAAATAAATGCTGAAAATAAAAATAGATGTTGAAAATAAAAATAAATGGTAAAAATAAAAATAAATGTTGAAAATGGAAATAAATGGTATAAATAAAAATAAATGTTGAAAATGAAAATAAATTGTAAAAATGAAAATGTTGAAATGGAAATAAATGGTAAAAATGAAAATAAATGTTGAAAATGAAATTAAATGGTAAAAATGAAAATGTTGAAAATGAAAATAAATGGTTAAAATGAAAATGTTGAAAATGAAAAAATGGTAAAAATGAAAATAAATGTTAAAATTAAAAATAAATGTTGAAAATAAAAATAAATCTTACAAATAAAAATAAATATTAAAAATATAAATGCTTATTAAAAATAGAAATAAATGTTAAAAATAAATATTAAACATTGAAAACAATTTAGTAAAATATCAAAAATTTTTGAAAAAATGTAAAATAATTACAATTAAATTTAAACCTTTCCTAAGCTCTTAATTACAAAATAAGCATTCTATTATTATTTCTTTTTTTTAATAATTTATCAATTTCATCTCTAAGTTTATCAACAATTGAGAAATTTAATTCGAAATGTCAATAACGATAAAACAATATCTTGAAAAATATAGTGTCTTTATTATACAAGTATTGAATTCACACGCGATATTATTGAAGAAAATAAACCTTGAAAACACTAACTATTTTTATCCTTCAATACTTTTTGAGTAAAAAAAAGAAAAATTGTCAAATAAACAGTTATTCATAATATTCTTTTGATGATTCGATTTTTTTTCTTCTTTTGTTTTATATTTTTTTTTTAATTCTTCTTCAATTTTTATATTCTCATCAATAATGAGAGTGTATTCAAAATGTGCGATTTTTTCATTTCAATTTAAATCAATTTTCGTTAATATTTAAAACATATTATCTTTAATAAATAATATATAATATATAATTTCTATTATTATCTAATTATTATTTTAATAACTAATTATTTTTAGTATCTCAATTGAATTTCAATTAACTTGACATTCTTCAATTAAACTTGAAATGTGTTAAACACAATTGATTTCAAGTACTTTTCCTTCTTGGTTTCAAAATATTTGAACTCGAAAAAAAGAAATTTACCACTGAAAGTACTTTTTTTTACAATTCTTATCACTCTTTTATCATTTATCAAACATCTAAATTAGACTACAAATATTTATTGTAAATCTCTGATTTGTTAGTCATGATTTGCAACAATTGAGAAGTTTCTTCATTTACAATCATTACTGATTTATTTGAAAATCACAGTTTTTAATTATTTATTTATTTTCGTTTCATTTCTTTTTTAATTTTTATGTTTATCGTTTAAAATGTTTTTAGTGTTTTACATTTCGTTTTTAATTATACGATTTCTTTGCTTACATAAAAATAATTTAAAAGAGTTTATTTGTTGTCAATAATTATTATTTTTTGGTAATTATTATTTTAATTAGTTAATTAATTGTGAGGTCAACTAATTGAGTACTCAACTAATTCATTCAATTGAATTTATAATTAATTAAAACAATACTTGATTGAATTTACAATTAATTAAAACAATATTTGCTTGAATTTACAATTAATTAAGTTAATAATTTCTTAAACGTACCATTAATTGAAACAATAATTAATTGAATCAATAATTAATTGAAATTACAATTGGCTGAAAGAATAATTAATTTAACTTGTAATTAATTAAAAATAATAATTAATTTAACTTACAATTCGTTTAAACAATAATTAATTGATTAATTGTGTCAATTGAATTAACAAAATTAATTAAAGTTATTTATGAAATGAAATGAAATGAACTAAAACAATATCAGAGAGAAACTTAGTGAATTAATTATTGTAGAATCAATTAATTGTAAATTTAATTATTGCTTCAACTAATTGTAAATTTAATTATTGCTTTAACTAATTGTAAATTCAATTAATTATTGTTTAAATTAATTATTGTTTTAATTAATTGTAGGCTTAATTAATTATTGTTTTAATTAATTGTAGGCTTATTTAATTATTGCTTTAATTAATTGTAGGTCCAATTAATTATTGTTTCAATTAATTGTAAGTTCAATTAATTATTGTTTCAATTAATTGTAAGTTCAATTAATTATTGTTTTAATTAATAGTAAGTTCAATTAATTATTGTTTTAATTAATTGTAAGTTCAATTCATTATTCTTTGAATTTACAATCAACTATTGTTTAAATTTATTCTGGGTTCAATTAATTATTGTTTAAATTAATTGTAAGCTCAATTCATTATTCTTTGAATTTACAATTAATTAAAACAATAATTAATTCAACTTTAAAATTTAACTTTTTTTAATTGTTTCAATTATTTTCATGTTTATTTAGTTATTTTTTCAATTGTTATTATTTAGTTATTATTATTTAGTTATTTTTCAATTTTTTCAATGCAAGTTTAATTAAATTTGTTACTATTTCCATTCATTGTAAGTTCAATTCATTATTGTTTTAATTAATTATAAACTCAATAAATCGTTTAATTTAATTATCATCATAAAGTCAATTAACAAATAAAATCAATTATTTAATAATCGATTAATAAATAAAATCAATTATTTAATAATCAATTAATAAATAAAATCAATTATTTAATAATCGATTAATAAATAAAATCAATTATTTAATAAAATCGATTAATATAAATAAAATCAATTATTTAATAAAATCGATTAATATAAATAAAATCAATTATTTAATAAAATCGGTTAATAAATCAAATCTATTATGTAATAAAATCAAATAATAAATAAAATCAATTAATAAATTAACATAAATTCAATTATTCATAGATTTGATTTATTATCCAACATAATTGTAAATTTTATTATAAAACACTTAGTGTCTGAATTAATAATTAAAAAATTAAGTTATTACAGCTCAATTAAAGCACGTAATCCGATAATTATTTCTCACAATTAGTAACAATTGATTAATTATCTTTTTCAGTGAAAACTGGAGCAAATACACACTGGGCCCGGCACAACCAGAAAATAAAGAACAAGGTTAAAGGCAAGGCCGAATTGAAGAGACCGGAACAAATTTTGAAGGCCCGAAAACTTTTGGAAAGAAAGCGAAATCGAAATGGGAAAAAAAAGGGCAAAGGCCAAAAAGGAGGTGGACACAAAAAGGGAGGAAGGAGATAAATTTTATAACTGTGAGTTCAAACGATAGTTTATAAAATATACTTTATTTATTGAATTATAAAAATACAATTTAGACATTTTTCTTTATTTTAGTTTTTCTTTAAAAACTATTTGTATTAAAATGTGGGACGAGAGAGGAAGTTGATAATTTTTTATCATTTTATAAGTGCGAGAGAAAAACTTGATCAAACCGTATTCTATTTCAATTTTTCTTCTAAGTTTAACTAAAAATTTTTGTTAATTTTTAATTAAATTTTCAATTAAATTTCAATTTAGTTTAAAATTTTAGGATCTGGTTTCTTTAGTTTTTTCGGATTTTTCTAATTGATTTCAATTCTCCAAATCTATTGCAATTTTTCTATTTGATTTCAATTTTTCAATTCAGCTTAAATTGTTCAAATTGGTTTCAATTCTCTAAATCAATTGCAATTGTTCTAATTGGATTTTTCAATTCAGTTTACATTTTTTAAAAATGATTTCAATTCTCCAAATCTATTGCAATTTTTCTATGTAATTGAATTAAATTACTCAATTCAGTTTACATTTTTCAATTCAGGTTAAATTGGTTTCAATTCTCCAAATTAATTGCAATTTTTTTAATTGAACTAAATTTTTAAATTCAATTTCAATTTTGTAAATTGATTTCGATTCTCCAAATCAATTGTTATTTTTCTAATTAAATTCAATTCTCCAATTCAATTGCAATTTTTTTAATTGAATTAAATTTTGCAATTTAGTTTAGATTTTTCAAATTTATTTCAATTCTCTTAATAAATTGCAATTATTTTAATTGAATTAAATTCTTTAATTCAGTTTCAATTTTGTAAATTGATTTCAATTCTCCAATTCAATTGCAATTTTTTAATTCAGTTTCCATTTTTCAATTCAGGTTAAATTTTTTAAATTGTATTTAATTTTCCGAATCAATTGCAGTTGTTCTAATTCAATTAAATGAATTATTCAATTTAGTTTAAATTTCACAAATTGATTTCAATTCTTCAAATCAAATGCTATTTTTCTAATTGTTTTCAATTTTCATTGCAGTTTAAATTTTCCAATTATTTTAAAGTTTTCAAATCAATTAAAAGATTTTTAATTGTTTCAGAGAATTTATTTTTTATTTTTTATTATTTATTTTTGTATATCAATTCAATGTTGTTTAAGTCGAATTTTTTTAAGCCAGTCAAAATTTTGAATATCAATTGTCAGTTTTTAAATCAATATGAATTTTTTAAAAACAATTCCTCGAACTATTCTATTTTTCAAAATCAATGAAATTTTTAAATAAAAAAGACAAACTTTTTTTTCAATCGAAAAATGATTTATGATTCTCAAATTAGTTTTTAAATCGATTTAATTGTTAAAATCAATTCAAATTTCCTTGATACTAATTCAAATATGTAGTGTTTGATTAAATGTAAATGTAAATGTTTGAACAATGTAATAGATTACAAATATAATTATTGATTTAATTTTATTTGAATCTACTTTTAATATATTGAAAAAAAAACAATTTTAAAATGATTTTCGACTCTGAAAATAAGTTTGAAAGTTTTTTAAATCGACGAAAAATGGACGGAAAGTTAATTTCTTTGTATTCAAGACAATTTAGAAGTGATTAATAATTAAATACTTAGAAGAGACGGAAAATTAAATACTTAGAAGAAATGGGAAACTAAACATTTGGAAATTATTATAATATGGAAATAATATTGAAATTAATATGAAAATTAATATGAAAATTAATATGAAAATTAATATGAAAATTAATATGGAAATTAATATGGAAATTAATATGAAAATTAATATGGAAATTAATATGAAAATTAATGTGGAAATTATTAATTGAAGAAATGCTTTTGCTGATATTTATCTCTTTTTATTTATTCAAGTTACGTAAATTATGGATTTTGTGAATTAAAATAATAACAATTTATAAATTCGTTGCAGGTCGTTTCTCAGTGGAATAAAATAAAATGAAAATGTCACGCACAGTGGAAATAATCTAGATTAGATTATGAAGACCTTAATTATTGTCGTCTGACGTGATTTCCTGATTTCTCACAAATTTTTCCGTAAATTACGTCAGTCGTACTTTCATTATTGATTAAATTAAAAAAGGAAGTAATCTAGTTACAAAATAAGAAACAGAATTTTGTAAATATTTTATAGCTTGTTAAAATAAAGTTAAAAAATGAACTCTAGAAATAATGAGGACTAATAATTGATTACTTTAAAATTTAACTCTAAGTTTTAACTTTCAAATTTACTTTTAAAATTTGATTTTAAAATGTACCTTTCGAATTTAACTTTTAATTTTAAATTTAAAATGTACCTTTAAAATTTAACTTTAAAATTCATCTTTGAAATGTACCTTTAAAATTCATCTTTGAAATGTATCTTTGAAATGTAACTTTAAAATGTACTTTTAAAATTTAACTTTAAAATTCATCTTTCAAATGTATCTTTCAAATGTATCTTTCAAATGTAACTTTGAAATGTACCTTTAAAATTTAACTTTAAAATTCATCTTTGAAATGTATCTTTGAAATGTATCTTTCAAATGTATCTTTCAAATGTAACTTTAAAATGTAACTTAAAAATGAAACTTTAAAATTAAATTATAAAATGTACTTGATTATAAGGCGAGGTGTAATTAAAATATTAATTAAGAAATATAAAGTGTTTGCTTGAATTTTATTTAAGTAAGCAATTTAATTTTTTATTTGAAATGTAAATTTATATTCCAGTTAAAATGAAATAATTAAATTGGAGAAAAAAAAACAAGTAATGATAAAATTGTAATTCAAGAATGTGAAAGAATTATGAAATTAATAATAATCAAATACAAATAATAATAATAACAATAGTAATAAAAATAATAATTAATAATAATAATTAATAATAATAATAATTAATAATAATAATAATAAATAATAATAATAATAATCATCATCATCATCACCATCATCATCAAATGAATACAAAATAGAAATCGACTGAATGTATAATAAAAATCAAATGAATGTAAAATAACAATAATATATAAATCCGTGTTGAGTTCAACTAAATAAATATATATAGTATAAAACTCTTAAAAATCTTGAGATTAAAATTACAATTATTATAGAAAAATAAATAAAATTAATATCAAATGATAATCGAATGAGTATAAAATAATTAGTAAATGGATTTAAAATAATAATCAAATGAATAAAAAATAAGAAATAGAAAAGAAATAATAAAATTTATTTATTTATTGAAATATTATCAATTTGAAATAATACTATTATCAATTTGAAATAATACTATTATCAATTTGAAATAATACTATTATAAATTTGAAAAAAAAATTTATCATTTTGAAATAAAATTATAATCAAGCTTAAATGAATTAATAATCACTTCGAAATAAATTATAATCAATAATAATAATAATCAATTTGAATAAAATAATAATGTGAAATAAAATAAAATTCAAGTTGAAATGTAATAAATATTTTTTTTTACATATTTAATTTATTTTCATGTACACCTTCATAAAATTTTTGCATTTCTTGAGTATCCGCCTTAAAATTAAATAAACAATAATAAAATAAAATAAAACTATAAAATAAAATTAATTCACTGAAAATAAAAATGTTTAATTGATATTAATATTTCAAAAAAACTTTCCTCTCTGTTGTTTTTTTAAAATAATTTAAATAATTTAATTAATAGTTTAAATTATTTATAATTCTGATAATCTAGTTTAGTAATAATATATGTATTGTAAAAGTTCAAGAAAAATGGGAATTTGATTACGTCAATGGTCTTTTATAAGAGAGGTGCCAACACTGCCGACTTGTATTATATTTTCAAGAGAGCATCTAGATGTGGATGAAAAAAAAAGAATACAATGGATTGATACCGTTAAGAGGACAAGGTCTTTCGATATTTTGCACAAAGGATCTTCGATAGTCAAGTTTCCAGGACGATACGAACCAATTGACGCATTTCATTATTAATATACTCTTAAAGCTCGAATCTGCGTTCTCGAGCATTTTTTTTCTTCCTTTTTTCTGAAATAGGCACTTTTACGATTTCTTGTCACGAGATTTTCGTAATGCAGGTTCTTTTCAGTCTTCGCCTGAAAAGATAGAATAAAGCAAAGCCATTTTTTAGCACAACTGCGAAAGTCTTTCAATTCAGGGTAAACGCTTTCACGATATGAATATAAATAATCGCAAATAAAGGCTTTTGAATTTTTATAAGAAATTGCTTGTTTAGACTTTTGCAATAGTTCTGATTTTAAATGTCCTTCTTACTTCTCGTAGATGTCAACAAAAGAAAAGCGAAACGAAAAAAAGACAGGTAAAAATAAAAGAGAAAAAAGAATTATTAAATTGTAAAAAAGTATTATTTGTACCTATGCCTTTTTTAATTAGCCACATATTTCTAAGTTTAGTTAAATTAATGTAAATAATATTTTTGTTTTTTTTAGTATAATTCATTATACTATAATATTTTTGTTTTTGTTTTCTGTCACGTCTGTCACAATTTTCAATTTGAGGTTATGTAAGGGTTCAAATTTAATTAGTCCAATTAAAATCGTTAGATTAAAAATGTAGAATAAGAACATTGTGTTCAATGAAGTTATTCTAAAAGAGCATTCTTCTGATAGGTAAATTAATTGTTATAATTCATTCAGAAGATACTTTTATTTATTGATGTTATTTTTATTTATTTACGGTTTAGTTTATTATTTATTTATATTTATTTATATTTATTTATTATTTATTTATATTCATATTTATTGTTTATTTATTTATATTTATTATTTATTTATTTATTATTTATTTATATTTATTTATTATTTATTTATATTTATTTATTATTTATTTAATTATTATTTATTTATTTAATAATATATTTTATTCAAGAACCATTTGAAAATTTGAATTTGGACAACTTTTCTCCTCAGCCAATAGAATTCGAGAACCAACTGGAAGTGCTCATTTATTGGAGAATGATTTGATTAAAGTAGTAATTTCGTTGCGTTAAGGTTACGCTAGGTTAACGAACAAAACGCGCAACAAGTAGCCATTTTGTTTTTCTTATCTTGCAACGAGTAGTCGTGGAAAACAACTGTTCCAATTGTTTATCATTTTCAACCTGTTTTAGTTTTTTGAACTTGTTTCTGCTTTTCAAGCTTTAGTCCCTCAAGCTTCCCTTGTACAATAACCATGACCGGTAAGAGTTTATGTACTATTATTGATCTGGAAAAATCGCAATTCCAAAGGTAAATTGTCTAGACTATTTTATGATTTAAATTCAGATTATTTAGTTGATCTTTTTTTCCATTTATTCAAGCGATTCAAGTGTTTCTATTTCCATTTTTGTTGAATTCTCTTTATATTAAAGGTTGCTAATCTTTTATTAACTTATAAATGATTTGATTCAATTTTCAATTGAACTCAATTTTAAGTTTACTTTCAATTTTAAGTTTAATTCTTTAACTGTGCCATGTAAATTCTGAGAATTTGACAAAATGAAAATTTACAGTTTTTCCTTTCTTTGCTGTCTGATGAAATTAGTGATTTCATGAATAATTTTAAAGTGAATTCTAGAGTGAATTAAATGTGGTTTAATTCGATACAATATATCTAAAAGTGTTTACATTGTATTTTGTTATTAATCCTTTTGTCGTCAATGCTTTTAAGGATGCTGGACGAATCAAACGTTAAAATTGAGGTTATGTTTTTAATATTTTGCATTTTCGAATTAAAACAAAATCTTCTAATGCAATTTTTTTAGGCAAAAGCTGCCAAATATTATTTTCAACAAATTGAGACCCCAAAAAATCTAGATTTGAACAAAAATTTAAAAAATGTCACTTCCTGAAACAAATACATTTGAGAAAAATTAAAAAATATTTGACATTTCTATTAATGTATTGAAATTATAAATAATTAATTAAAAAATTTTTAAAAAAATGCGATTTCTATTAATGTGTTGAAATTACAAATTGAATTAATAATAATAATTATAATAACTATAGTTAATCTTCTCTTGAGAAATCAACAATTTAATACAAATAATGTTAATGCAGTTTCTTTCTAAAATCTCGATTTTTATTTCCTTGTTAAAATACATAATAACACGAGATACGCAAATGGTCATTAAAAATAAAGCAAACAGTTATCGTAATTAGTAAAAGTGAAAACGGGTTAAATAATAAGAGGAAACAGAGTTTCTTTACAAAGTAAAATTCAATAAGAAATTGCCGATTGTAAATTGATTTAAAAAATACGTTTATGATCATGTATTCGCTTTATTTGTTTGTTTATTTGAATTTATAGTGCGCAGATTGAACTAGTGCTCTCTATTTTATTGCGTAGTCGTTGCGTATGACTGCTTTATAACGAAACCACAAGTGCATAAGCGTATTCCGAGTGGATTTGCAAGAATCAGATTGTATCTTCTTGCAGATATTTGAGAAAGTCTCAATTTCACTGTACGACGTTTTACTGAATTTTTCTTTTTTTTTGTGCGTAATCAGGAAGTCGAATTTTCCTCCGGTTGAAAAATACCTTTTTGAAATATACTTTCTATCAATTATTAGTACAATTGTTATTATTACAATTTTTGACGCTTGTAAATTTTTGTCATTATTTGTAAATAATTTTTAAATGTGTAAATAATTCTTTCTTTTAAATTACAATTATTATTATTATTATTATACTTTTATTATTATTATACTATTATTATTATTATTATTATTATTTTTTTATTATTGTTTTTTATTATTGTTCTTTTTATTATTCTTTTATTATTATTTGCTATTATTATTATTATTATTATTATTATTATTATTATTATTATTACTATTATTATTAGAAACTAATTTTTTTAGATGAGTAATTAATTGACTCTTTTAAATTATCGTTTGTTGTAGTTTTCGGATAATTTTTATAAATTTTTTAGACTCGAAGCGAACTAAAGTTACATAATATTTTAGTGTTCAGACCTCGAGTATTTTTGGGTTTAAATGTGCGATTAAAAGAATTCCTTTTGTAATAATCTGGACAGAAAGTTAGGTCTCTTCATAAATAATTTTAGCATTTATTGTGAAATTTTGTGTCTAATAAGGCTTTTGTTGATCGATATAAGCTAAGTGATTCCCTTGCATAGGATAATATTTAACGACACGCGCGTCTGAAGCCGGACATGTGTTTGTAATTCACTTGAAGCCCAATCTCTTAATCGACAAGTTTCCACTTCGCGAATATTCTGCAACTTTAAACTTGAACTTTACTTTCTCATTTTCCTGCTTAGACCTTCAAAAGGAATTTAAACACAAAAAAAATTGTTTTAAACCTTTGTATTCAAACATTTCAATTAGGTTTTGAATTATTTCGTAAATTTTTAAAACGAAAGGTCTTTTTGACCGTTTTCTATTCATTTTACGATTACTGTGTTACGGGATTACTTGAACTATTTCCAAATACTTCCCAATACTTCAATAAATATTTAGAAATTCTAAAAAAAGAAAAAAAATACAAAATTTGTATCTGGAAGCCAGGGAAATGTTAGTGACAATAGATATTTAATATTTCTGGCAACTCAGAGTATTCATCAATTGTTTTTTTAAATCCATGATTCACATTTTTGTAAATTTGACTGTGTTTCTGTAATTTCTTTCGAATTTTTCTTTTTGCATTTGATTCTCCAGAAAAAATAGACCGAATTTGAGTATAATAACGTTTTTGACACTTAAGCAGGATCAAGAAACTGTGAAACCATTTTATTATTTTTTCTATTCAAATATCATGATTCACATTTTTGCAAATTTGACCGGGTTCCGGAATTTTTTTTTGAATTTTCCCTTTTGCATTCGATTCCCCAGAAAAAAGCACCCCAATTTGAGTATTATAACGTTTTGGACACTTGTCTGGATCAATTAGCAATTTAAAAAAGAGGTCATTCATTTTTTTACATTTTTTAATGCGAAAATCATGATTCACATATTTGCAAATTTGACAGGTATACGGAAAACTTCTTTGATGTTTTCCTTTTGCATTCAATTCCCCTGAAAAAAGCACCCCATTTGGAGTATTATAAGGTTTTGGACACTCGTCTGGATCAATTAGCAATTTAAAAAACTGTTCATTCATTTTTTTACACTTTTTAATGCGA
>WNHD01000519.1:0-54646 GCA_011057455.1 Ganaspis sp. Gsp50
CCTCAACGTCAAATCTCCCGCTCTGAGTACCTCACGTGCCGGAAAAAACCCACGGCTAACGGGCGCGAACCCTCGATCCGCTACCGCAAAGCCCTAAGCCTTTTCTAACTGAGCTACTCAGTCGGTATTATATATCACCTATATATCACATAACCTTTTTTTAAAATCCACCAGATGACAAGTTAAACAACTAAAAAAGCGACTAAAAAGCAACTAAACAATGCTTCCCTATGAGGAAGCAAAAGTAACTAAAATGTAACTAAAAAGCAATTAAAAAGTAACTAAACAAGCGATTAACAATTAAATACAAAACAAAAACAAAAATAGAACTTTCACTCGATGTTTATCGTATAAAGACGAAATTTATTATTTCTCCGGCTTATTAAATTCGATTAATAATTTTTCCTAATATTGTTTATCTGCCAATTTCTTTGGACATAACATTGGTAATTTGCAGTTTATCAAGACGATTTATCAGCCACGCAAACGTGCGGGGGATTAAGAATCCTACCGGAATCTGTACGCTGAGCAGGTACGTTATTCAATTGTAAAAGTGGATACAAATGTTGATTCTGTTTTCGCTTTCGCGCGTGTCTCTGTGTCACTGCACATTGCAACTTATGTAATTCTCTCTCCTGAAATTTTGTAGCAATTAGGACTCTTTTACCATTCACAATAAATCTTCGATAAACGATTCCCTCACGTGAAATTCATGAAGATTGATTGAATTATTCTATTCAATTAGTCGTGTCGTCTCTTCATTGATGAAAGCAATTTGCAACTGTACGACATCTGCTTCAGTGTTGGATATATCGATCATTGAATAAACATGTGTTTATTAGCAGAGCATATTAAGCCACTTCCTCCACCAAATCCAAATTCAATTTTTTAAAAGCAATTCATATTTTTAATGAAAACGTGATAGGCGGATTTTACAAAAAATGAGTTTTTTATTGTATAAAAACTATAAACTTAACTATACTTTTTATTGTATAAAAAGCTCTTGAATTGTCTTTAATAATCTTGATTGAACAATTTTGATAGTTGAATAATTTTGATAGTTGAACAATTTTGATATATAGTTGAACAATTTTGATAGTTGAACAATTTATGAATATTTTATGCAATTTTTGTACAATTCCTCTTCCATTAAAACATTGACTAATGTTAACTAGTGAAAATAGTGATTGTTCCAAAAGATATACCAAAAATATATACCAAAAATATATACCAAAAGAATATATACCAATAATGTAATCCGATTTTACATTATCTTGAATTTCAACCCCTTGAGTCCTCTAAAAATTAAAAAAAAAATATAAAGTAAATTTGTAAATCTCTTATAGTAAAGGAATAAAATCAATACCCGAGGTTTGAGGATAAAACGTATTTCCAAGCCGGGGGTTTTCGGGAAACTTCTCTGGATTTATGTACGAAATTTCCTGGGAAAAGGTCCATAAATAATAAATATTATGAACGTCGTGAATTTTTCATGGAAGGAATGTTGATTTAGAGAAGAGTCACATGAGATGCTTGATTTGCTTGGAAAGATATTCAAACTCTACAGTTGTTATTAAATTCATGTGTGGGAAGTTGTCGCGTAATAGTATGCAATCGTCAATCACCTTATGGCTTTCGATATTATACAGTCAAAGTTCGCACTGTTCCTCCCATAGTTCTTATCCATCTTAACTTGCTAGATCCTCGGAATTTCTCTATGCTTATCTACCATTAATGTTGAGTAATACTGCCATCATTGTAATTTTAAAATGTTAATGAAAATCACAAATAAACGGCACCATTTGCTACGTTAAGCTCAACTTTAACCTTTCCAAGTGTTAACAAAGAAAATTTCAAATCACAGTTAATGACATTAAAATACACTTTTCTGCGTTGACCTGAAAAGCGCAATAAAAATGCAGAATGTGTTGCTAAATTTCCGAGAAAGCGCTGAAATTTTGATGCTCAAAGAAGTGAGGAAAGTAATCAGTAGGAACAAATAATGATAATTTGGTTAGGAATCAATTTTAATGAAAGGATGCTCAAGTGAGAGAAAATAATTACTAGTGCATAACAAAAAATTCGTTTAGGAAACATGATTTTTCGGAATGTTATTTTAAATTTCGCGCTTTTTTGTGTTTCTTCGTATTTCCGCATGAGGGGTTCATTGTCGAAGATTGCAGCGCACCCTTTGCAATATAATTGACAAACTTTTTCTCATCTTGAACTTCGTATTTATGGTTATACCAGGCAAAGGGGAAGAACTAAAGTTTATTAGGTTTTTAAAACATTTTTTCCACATTTTTTCCTAAAAATGAAACATGTGCATATGAACAAAAATACTTGATAATATATAACTATACATTTTTCTAGTAAATAAGTGGATAAATTGTCATAAATAGGAGCCACATTAACAATTTATGTATTTCTATTTTTATACTTATGTCAATAAAGAACTTTAAAAGCTAAAGAGGAAGAACTATTCAATTTATTCGGACGTCGATATGATAATAATAAATCCTTGGTCATTTAAAGTGTTATGAATGAGTCGTTTGTACTCTAAAGAGGATAACCGATCGATTATCGAAACGTTAATAAAAATTAGAAATACCAACATAACCTAGCTTTTTGATGAATCATAATATTTTTATTTTATAAATTTTTATAAATCATAAATAATTATGATGTTTAATTTCAAGGATCTTTCCTCTCATGAAAGAAAAGAGACAAAAATAGAGCATTCATTTGTTTTCAATGTATTTTTTACGAGATTCTCATTTTCTCGATAATTTGAGACGCACAAATGCTTTTTGCTATAGTAGTATTAATAAGTACTTTTTATTGTAATTCTAAATTAAGAAACAACATGCGTCTTTTTCTAGAATGATAGTTACGATAGTGCATTCTATTTTAAAGAGTAAAATCGATGTTTTAACTAAACGTTAATTGTTAAAAGTGTTGTCAAATAACAGTTTTGTAGCGTTAACATAACCTAGCTTTATTCAAATAATTTTGTCTTTTCTGCAAAATTTAATGTAAGCTATGAAAAGCCAAAAATCTTTTGATAATAAATGAGTAGAAATCAAAGTTCAATTCGCAGTTGATGACATTAAAGATATTTTTTTATTTCTATTTAAATTATTTACAATTTATTTATGGAAAAAAATTAACAAACAAATTTATAATTTCAATTTATAATTTTTTATTGCAATTGAATTATAGAATAGTTTATTATAATCATATTATGAAATAGTTTTATTGCAAATAAATTATAGAATAGTTTATTGTAATCATATTATGGAATAGTTTCATTGTAATTAAATTATAGAATAGTTTATTATATAATCATATTATGAAATAGTTTTATTGCAAATAAATTACAGAATAGTTTATTGTAATCATGTTATGGAATAGTTTCATTGTAAATAAATTATAGAATAGTTTTATTATAATTAAATTACAGAAAAGTTTTATTAATAACAAATTATAGAATAGTTTTATTAATAACAAATTATAGAATAGTTTAATTATAATCAAATTGTAGAATAGTTTGATTATAATCAAATTATAGAATATCAAATAAATATCTTTAATAAATTATCTTTATTATGAACAAATTACAGAAAAGTTTTATTAATAACAAATTATAGAATAGTTTAATTATAATCAAATTGTAGAATAGTTTGATTATAATCAAATTATAGATGAATTATTACAGCGACGAAAGAATAGATTGATTATTAATAAAAAATGATTGAACCTGTAGAAATGATAAAAATAAATGAGAAGCTTGATTCGTCAGTGAATAGCCGCGGATTGAGTCATTAATTAAATTCTTAAAACCACTAATGAGAACTGGCATCAAACAGGTGTAGTTAAGTAATCGTTTGTTCACCTTGCTTCAGATTCATAATCAGCCAAATCAGCATCACGATATCGCGAAGTCGAGGAGACAGGTTTTTTTTTCTTTACACGGCGTTTTCAAGGATCTCTCTGTGAGAAAGAAAAGGACGACTCGATTGACGATCTCGTGGAATCGACTTCGCGTGGGCGATTGCGTGTAAGACCCCCAAGTGATGCGATCGTAATTTCAAGCTTCGAATTGGCTAAAAAAACAAAAACAATAGAATTGCGCAACTCTGACAGATTCAATTGAACATGCCAACATAGCGAAGAACGTCTGCGTATATTTCTAAAGTTGAACTAGTTTTTCCTCAAAACTGCAAGAGGTTTTCAATTTTTCTTTGAAGAAAATTGAATTGACAATATTTTTTGGTTTAGATTTTTTGGTTTAAATTAAAATAATTTTTAGTTAATTTATTGTGTGTTGAATAAATGATGAAAAGTTGAATCCTGACCTTCTTGGCAAGCCTTTGAGATGCTGCTACATTTCAAAGGAGCAGCTTTGATTACAAGGCGGCTGATTTTAAACAGCTGTGACACTTGGCAATATTGGTTGCACGTATTTTCATAATCATCGCGCTTTGCAATTTCTAGAGAACGTGCGGAAATCTGTCAACAACTTATAGGTCACGTTACCCTTTCTCGGTGCAAAATTTGCATTCTTTCATCCTTTTCCTGACGAATTTATGAGGAGAGATTTGTGCAAATCAGTGCAATGGAAAGTCCTTTGGAATTCAATTACGGTTCAATTGAAAAAATGACTCATTTTGAGAAAATGAACAACAATTCTTGTAAACGAAAAATATAGCTGGAATTTGAAAAGAGCATCAAATTTCGATCATTTAAGGACAGTTGATAAAAACGTAATTTAAGATAATTTTTAATTAGCGTGGATACCAAGCGATTTTCATGTAAATCTCGTTTTTTAAGTAGTTGTGATAAAAAAAATTAGCGGGAAAAATAATTGCTCACGGAAGATATATTTTTACGCACTAGATAATTAACTACTCAGAAAAATTAATTACAGTAGATAATTATCTAGTGTAGGTGACAACTGCTAATAGAAAACAAATGAAATTTCTGTCATATGAACATTCGTTTGATTGAAAAATGTGTTAAATGAAATTTATTATCTACTGTAGGTTAGATAATTACCTACTGTAGGTTAAATAATTACCTTCTGTAGATAAGATAATTAGCAACGGTAGGTTAAATAATTACCAACTGTAGGTTAAATAATTACCAACTGTAGGTTAAATAATTACCAACTGTAGGTTAAATAATTACCAACTGTAGGATAATTACCAACTGTAGGTTAGATAATTACCAACTGTAGGTTAGATAATTACCTACTGTAGGTAATAACTGCTATGCAAAACAAATGAAATTTCTGTCAAATGAGCATTCGTATGATTAGAAAAAGTGTTAAATAAAATTGATCGTCAAACGTACATTTTAATGGAAAGCTTTTCAATTTTTGAAACAAATTTGAATTTGTAAAAAATATATTGATCAAATAATTCTATGCAAATTAAAAGTCCTGGTCAAAATTTTGTTCAGTTTATTTTCAATAAAATACAGAAAAATTGTTATTAAGTCTTCGTACTAAAAATCCAACGTCACTAAATTCTCATCGTCATAATTTTCCATGTTACTATGAGTGGACATTTTTCCAATTAAATTCACAATAACTGCTTCTGAATTAGGTAAAATTACTTTTTTTATTTATACAATCGATTTTCTTTGTCACTTTGTGATTTTTAAAATTTATTTTTCATTGTTACTAATTTCTACTAGTTTATACTAATGAATAAATAAATTTATACTAATAAAGCATTAATAATTTTTAAACAATTCTCTTCGTCTTTTCACTGTTAAATATTTCTAAAATTTCGACTCGAATTTCAATGACTATTGGGGATTAACTTTAAATCATCGAGTTCTCAATTTTATGAATGAATAATTCGAGTATTAATCTAGAATTTATTCTCATGGAGGCAATGATTTGATTTATGCATATTTTGTGCCATAATGCTATTATCCAAATGTGAATAGAATTACCAATAATTGATGAATTTATAACTACATATTCTTTTTCTTGTCGTGATCGATGCATTGCAAGAATCATATTGATTCTCTTTAAAATGCATCTACATTTTCAAGAAGCACATTATTTCTCTTTCCGATTGTAATATTTCTTTTATCCATTGGATATAAATCAAAATTTCATCAATGCGATCCCGATTCCAAACATGACGGTTTTTACGTTTAATAATAAATAAAGACAATAGTAGGCTTTCAATCATTTAACATATTTAACCATTTGCACGACTTTTAATTTTGTGTCATTCAAAAACTCCATTGTTCATAAAAAGGATTCATAAAAAAGGATTATAAATAAAAAGGATTATCAATAAAAAGGATTATCAATAAAAAGGATTATTAATAAAAAAGATTCTTAACAAAAATGATATTTCTAATAAAAATAATTATTCATAAAAAGGATTATCAATAAAAACGAGTAAGCAATAAATAGCAAAGTAGGCTAAAAAACAAAAGGGTTAAAATGTCAAAAGAGTTCAAAAGAAAGTTTAAAAGAAAAAGAAAAGTGGTGCAGAAAAGTTGTAAAATTGAAAATTGAAAAACCGTATAAAGGATTTTAAAAAATAAAAAAAAAGTATAAAAAAAATGTTGAAATGCATAAAAAAGGTTTTATTAAAACAGTTCGTGGCTTAATAAATCTTGCACTATTAAAAAATCTTGACTGTGGTTAGATCAAGGTTTAGACAAGAATCACGAAGCGTCCCATTGTTAAAGAATGAAGATTATTCTTCGTCGACTGGTCCGATAACTGATCATCATTCCTGAACCCTTTCCATGGATTGCGGAGAGCATGAGGATGAATCGGATTCAGTATATAAGTCGAGCACCTTCGCAAGCAGTAGAGCATGCTAATTTTTATTATCTACGTCCGCAGTTAAGAATGGGCCAAGGTAGATTGTAATGGCTATGCAAAGAGACGATATCTCTATGAAAACGCAGTCTTTAAAGTCCTCTTTCAAAATCGGCTTCAGTTAATGAAAGAACAATGAAAAATTCAGGAATATGAAACTCTCGTAAAGCTTTTTACTAGCCTCCAGCTACACAAGCATCATAAATAATGAATATTATTAATGCAGCTCGTACAGTGCATATTCATCCATTTATAGTACCTTGTCTACATTAATGTATGCAATAACATATGTATTAAATATGATAACTAAAAAGAGACTCGAGAAAATGAAGATTGGCATCTTTTGACGAATTATGTAATGTGAAGCTTAATAGAAAAACATGATTAAATCTTGTAGCGAATTTAAAATGAAAACAAGATTTTAGTACAGGCTTTATTACTCTTTCTCTAATTATTTTTGTTTTATTTCATTTAACCTAATTGAGAAGAATAATTTTGTTTTTATTTAAATAATAAAAAATTTATATATTTTTTAAATTAAAATTAGTGCAGTTTTCTTTGGTAATGTTAATAAAAGTTTTGGTAAACGGTACTAATATTTTGGCAATGTTAACAAAGATTTTGGTAAACGTTACTAATTTCTTGGTAACGTTAACAAAGGTTTTGGTAAACGTTACTATTCTCTTGGTAATATTAACAAAGATTTTCATAAGGGTTACTAATCTCTTGGTAATATTAACAAAGGTTTTGGTAAACGTTACTAATATCTTGTTAATGTTAGCAAAGGTTTTGGTAAATGTTACTATTCTCTTGGTAATATTAACAAAGATTTTGATAAACGTTACTAATCTCTTGGTAATATTAACAAAGGTTTTGGTAAACGTTACTAATCTCTTGGTAATGTTAGCAAAGGTGTTGGTAAATGTTACTAATCTCCTGGTAATGTTAGCAAAGGTTTTGGTAACCTTTATTAATCTTTTGATAATCTTAACAAAGGATTTGGTAAAAGTTACTAGATTCTTGGTAATATTTACAAAAGTTTTGAAATATTCAGCATTAGTCTTCAGTATTCTTAAGTATTCTTAAGTATTTTTAGATATTCTTAGATATTCTGGAGTACTCTCTAATATACTCAATATTTTTATAAGTAACATACTCAGTTTTCTCAAGTATTCTTAAATATTCTTCGATATTCTTAAATATTCTTCGACATTCTTAAATATTCTTCGATATTCTTAGATATTCTGGATTATTCTCTAATAAACTCAATATTTTTTACATAGTTTTTTTTATTTCGGCTTTTAGATTTTTAAGAATCATGCATCTTTCACAAAGACATAGATAATTTCTTGTCTACTCTCTTCTAAATCTGATACTGACGACAAAATTCTTGTTTATTTTGATATTCAAAACTTATTCTTACACGTATTCAATGATACTTTCGAGAATTTCTTATATTTTGAATAGTCTATATTCGTAAGTATTCCGAAATATTTTCAAATATTCCCATGGTATTCTTTGAGAATATATTCTCCGTACAGGCTGAATTAGGAGTTGACGACTCCTCGGTTCTTTCTAAAACTGAGTTCATATTCCCGAGAAAAAAGAAAAACAGAAAAATCCATACTCACCTTTCCTCCTAAATCGTAAAATTATATTTCACTAAGAAACTTTTTTCCATAACTTTTCATTTTATAATATCTTTGGAAACTATTTATGAAGACAAATGCAGTTTACTGCGTGCAAAAATAAACTTATTTTTATATAGGTGTGAGTTATAAAAGCACAATTTTAAACTGACAAGCTAAACTTGAAAGTTTGTCTTCATTTTTCAGCGAGTTTTGCACTTCGGAAGGAAGTAGATTTGAGGGATTGCGAGTAAATCAAGTTAGAACGCAAAGTTACGTTAGACTCTCACACTAGTGACGCAACTCTGACGTTTATTGTCTCAGGTCATAAGGTCGAAGATCTTCTTAAAGAACGTGACAGGATTTCTATGCCGTTCGCAATCACTTCGACAGTATGTATTTTCAGAGGCACTTCTTTTACACCACAGAAATATTGATCTATAAAATTCAGTCTCAAATTCATAATCATCATCCAGCTAACTAGTAGGTATTATTTGCAACAATTCCCTTGATTTAACAGCCTACAATCCCAGCTTTTACTTCCCATTAAATTATTATTTTATTTCCCATTCCTCATTAAATAGCTTACAAAATTTTAACAACTACAGGTAATCAATTTTACTGCTTGTAACTGGTGGGTATTGACACGTGTGGGTTGTAAATTCTACCACTCATAAATGGTAAATCGTAACGTATAAGGGTTATTAATTCTACCCTTTGAGAGTAGTAAATATTACTATTTGGGTGTGGTAAGTCATACTCTTTGTGAATAGTAAATTTTACTTCATTTGAGTGGTAAATCCTACTCCCCAGTGGTGAATTGGACTCCTTGTGAATGGCAAATGCTACTCCAAGTGAGTTGTAAATTCTACTCCATGTGAGTGATAAATTTTACTCCTTGTGAATAGTAAATCCTACTCCATGTGAGTCGTGAATTCTACACTCTGTGAGTGGTAGACCATACTACTTTTGAGTAGTAGATCCTCTTACTTTCGCGTGGTAAATTCTGCTCCTTGTGAGTAGTATATCCTACTATTTCTAAGTGATAAATCCTACTCCACGTGAGTGGTAAATTCTACTCCTTGTGAGTAGTAAATTCTACTATTTCTAAGTGGTAAATTCTACTTGTTGTAAATGGTCAATCCTACTCTATATAATGGTCAATCCTACTATAGTGGTAGATCGTCCTATTTTCGAGTGGTAAATCCTACTCCATGTGAGTGGTAAATTCTACTCCTTGTGAGTAGTAGATCCTACTATTTATAAGTGGTAAATCTTACTCCACATGAGTGGTAAATGTTAATCCTTGTAAATGGTAAATCCTACTACATGTGAGTGGTACATTCTACTCCTTGTGAGTAGTAGATCCTACTATTTCTTAGTGGTCTTATGCTACTTCACGTGAGTGGTAAATTCAACTCTCAAGTGGTAAATCGTACTCTTTGCGAATGGTAAATGCAACTCCTTGTGTGTGGTAAATCCTACTACTTTTGAGTGGTAGATCCTACTACTTTTGAGTGGAAAATCCTACTCCCTAAAGATTAAAAATCCTAGCTTCTACGGCTACTAAATTCCACCTCTAAATGACTGGTACAATTTTAAAAGCACATATCTATTAAATACCATTATAAGTAATTGTATGTGTCTAATTTTAACACCAACTATAAATGACTAATTATGAGTAATTACATGGCGTTGGCGTATTGTGATTGTAAAATATTATAAAAACTCGGTAAAAGGCGAAGATAATGTATTCTAGTTCGTGTGTAGCGACGTTTGCATTTATGCATAAGGGCACTGAAAGAATAATTATATTTAACATTTAAGTATTACGTAAGACTGGAATTGTCAGAAAATTTAATGATCTTATTATATTTCTCATCACCACGCAATTGTCTGGTTTCAAATACAGACTTTGCACGACTTTTTTCTCGAAAAGAATTTTCGAACAAAGTTTAGTATTTGAGTGAGTCCCGTAAGCAATGTAAGTAAGTTAAAGAAATAATTGAAGTAAGTTGAGTAAATTGTTGAAGTAAAGTGTTAAATAAGTAATTGAAGCAATTTAAGTTTAATTAAATAAAAAAAAAACCTACAACCAGTATTTAAAACCACTACAACTAATTTTAAACAATGATCATTTTTAAACAAAGTTTCTAAAATAGGATTACTGAGGGCACAAAGGATGGCTGAAAATTTTTGCACATGAAAGAGCCTGTTTATGCAAATCACGAGTCAGCACGCACAATTCAACAGAAAATGAAGCGATTAAAAGTCTTTTTAATTATAATAAATCCAGGAATAAGTGAAATGTAATTTTTGCGAATCAATCATTATAAATAATGATTAAATAACGATTTCCAATTTATGTATTTATAATCAAAACTTGCGTCAGGTATATTCTCTTCCGCATTAAGCAACTGGTCCAGACGAGTATTATGTACCACCACATGACAAGTTATTTGACTCATCTCTGTTATGATTTGTGAGGTACTTGCCTAGTAATTGGATACAATTGCATCGAGTCGTTGAAACGCGAGTTACAAACATAGGAGAGCAAAGACAAGAAAATCAAGAGTCTAGGGTGTGAATGCAGCTTCTTTTCTCAATATTGACAGTTTTATGGAACTCGAGTGTCGATGATATCTCGCACTGACCGTAAAATTACGAAACTTGGCAATAATAAAGTTCTACCTTGTCGATCTTTTGTTAGCAAAGATCAGGTCGCTCTTTCAATCCAATATTCTGCTTTCCAATTCAATATGTATGTAAATCCTCTTTCATATTTTATTAACTCTTTTCGCACCCATTTTTTACCAGCTCTTCAATATGAGGATTTTTATAAATCTTCTTTTCTGTACTAAAGGGTTTTTTATTGTTTGGAATTAGCTTCAATGTGTGTTTAAGGAGGGTGAGGAGAGTAACATAATCTCAAAGTTAAAAATCGTTTTTAACGAAAACAAAAATAGAAACATTAATTTTAAGCAACTTTGGAAGATCTAGCTATACAAAAAAATTGTTATAAATCAAAATTCGTTTCTAAAAATCATTTCATTACTTATCGTTCATAATTTTTAGATAGATAGATTAATTTGTAGATAAATTAATGTTTGATTAATTAATTTTAGATTAATTATGCAACATCAACAAGAATGACAAACATCTTAGAAAAACGCACAAGGAAAATTGAATTTGAGGAATATTTTTCAAGACGAATAGGGATTAATGAAACAAAAGGCGTTTATTTTAAGGACTTATTCACCTGCTCAATGGAGAGGAGAAGATTGGAGAACGTGAGTGGATTGTGCGATTGAGAGAGGACTTCAACTCTTATCAAAAATCAGTTGTCAAGACATTTCTGTCTCGTAAAGCACGAAAGCACGAATGAAGTCATTTATTTTTGTCGGTGGCTTTCTAACCATCAGTTTGTTTTTCCGAAGACTTGTTTATTGCCAGAACCTCGACATACATAGATTGAACTCAAAAACTACACTTGCACAGGTCTCTAAATCGAGGGCTGCGATGAATAAATTTGCATCTATTGTTATATTGTATCGGAATCAGAGTGAGACTGGCATCTTGTATCTTCGGTCTGTCGGAGTTTCCGTACGAGTCGTTATGTTCAATTGAAAAGCTTCTTATGAAACTAGGACGTGCTTCCTATAAAAAGAAAACATCGGACAAAAAAGAGAACAGAAAAAAGGGAACAGAAAAAAAGAAAACAGAAAAAAGAAAACAGAGAAAAAGAGAACAGAGAAAAAGAGAACAGAGAAAAAGGGAACAGAAAAAAAGAAAACAGGAAGAAAGAAAACAGGAAGAAAGAAAACAGGAAGAAAGAAAACAGAAAAAAAGAAAACAGACAAAAAGGGAACAGAAAAAAGGAAACAGAAAAAAAGAAAAAAATGAAAACAGAAAAAAGAAAGCAGAAAAAAGAGAACATAAAAAGAACATCAGAAAAAAGGACATTCATAACAAAGTTAATTTTTCATAAAATTACACAGGACTTCAATCAAATTTACTTTGAGATCAAATTATCGATATTATTCACATTTGTGAATGAAAATTTTTCAAACTTTTTTAATCAGTCTTTCGGGACGAAGAAAATTTCTGTCCAATTTGAATTTTGGTCCATAAGGTCTGCAAGGATGTTTAATAAATAAGTAGGCACAATAAATAAATAGACACAATAAATAAATAGACACAATAAATAAATAGACACAATAAATAAATAGACACAATAAATAAATATACACAATAAATAAATAGACACAATAAATAAATTTGAATCAAACAAACTAAAGATTAAGTTTTTGAAAGAATGTTCAAGATTTTCTTTAATGTGAAACATTAGTAATTTGTTTAAAATAATGGTGTGTAATACAAAGTTTAAAGGTAGAAAAAAGTTGCCTTCGTTTCATCTTCCAATATTGGCATTTCGTCTTGCTTGGAAGAATGTTAATAATTTTTCTGTTGCCGTTTTGAAAAAAAATTTGGCATGAACTGCAACTTTGTTTGCTCAACAATTTATTAACCAGACAAACGCCTAGGAGAAATTTCATTACGACATTTAGGTGACCTCTCAAATTGGCAGACAGCTCTCTCACGAAAATATAACTCTTCGCCTATGATATTGTGTTTCTGAATCTTACAATTACGGTGAAAAATCCTGTTCAAGAAAAATGCGATTTCTAAGTGAAGATTCTGATTTACTAGGAAGCAGGTTTTCATTTTAATTGCAAAAATTACCTTGCGTCATTTAAAATCTTCTGGAAATATTGAATTTCTGAAACGAAAAATAATTTTGAACTCCGTAGCACGATTGCAATTTACCTTCTTCCTGACATTTTTTAAAAAAATTAAGAATTGCTTTTTTATAGATGAAGCTTTGTTTTTAAACTGCAATGTGATTGTGATTAAACAAAATTTACGACCACGCGATTTTATGTTTGGAAAAGTCTATGATTAATAAAAAATTATGGATCACAAAATTAATTCTTTTGTGTTAAAATTCGATTTCGTGTATGGTTTCATTCAGGAAATTATTAATGTATGTAATTTAATTATTTTTATCTTTTATTTTTTAATTATCCTGTAATTTGTATCTTTTTAATTAGTTTGAAGCTAAAGTTTTTGTTTTCATAAAATTCATTAATTAAGGTTATTTTGAATTTCAGAAAAGGGGTAACTATTTTTTCTGGATACTTAGAACATTCTTTAGAAGTAAGATCATTTGCATAAAGAAAATTGGTTTTCTACCGCAAGATGAGAAACATCTAAAAGGGTAACAGATGCGCGTCACAGGTGACGATCCTCAGTTGTCTCTCGATTGTTTTAGTAATGACTGAAATGCTCCAAACTCATTGGAATTGTTTTTTTTGTTGTTACTATTATCATAATAATAACGATAATGATAATAATGACAATAATGATAATAATAACAATAATAACAACACCTACAAAAATTATAATAAAAGTTATTATGTATTACCATCTAGTAAAGAATTTTTGAATCTTTATTTTCGAGCTTATTTTGACTATACGTGTCAAAAGATAATTTCTTTTAGTGATTATTACTATTAATATTGTTAAACTATTATCACTATTACACTTATCATTATTGCACTTATGTTGGAAATAATTTGCAGGCGGTGTTTTTCATCGTATAATTAAGCAATTGCAGCAAACAAGAAGCAGCTCATATTTAACCTACTGCATGATTTTCTACTGTTTTTGAATTTAACGACTTTAGTCTTTTGCCAACTTTCTTCTGGAGCGCGAACAAAAACCTCCATCGTCTTATTCGTTAATAATGGATCGCAGACATTATATAATAGTTCAGAAATGTAAAGTAAATGTAAGTAAATGTAAAGTAGAGGCTGCTGTCTCCACTTTATTTACGTCTTTTAGAAAGAAGATTCATACATTTAAATTTTATTATCCATTTGAATTTGAAAATTAAAATTACATTTGTCACAGTTTTTTCGAATAAACTCGAGTCAAAGAAATTGTAATTAGTATGATTGTATCAAATCGCATGAGAATTTATCACATGAGATTTATCAGTATATATTTCATTTTTTTTATTTTACCATCTTGAATTTAATATAGGGCTGCGGTTATATTTACCAGAATAGTGACTCTCTGAATCAGAGCGATAATTTCCTTAACTAATGTTGTGGTTATAACTAGAATTGTGGTTATTTTAATTAGAATTATTATGTTCAATAAAATTGTTACCTTAATTAACTTTCTATTCAAAACAATTATAATTCCATTTAGTCTAACCAGAATTTAATACATTCCTAGACATACAAAAATCGTAATTGATTTAACTTTATTATTATTATTATTATTATTATTATTATTATTATTATCATTATTATTATTATTATTATTATTATTATTATTATTATTATTATTATTATTATTATTATTTTATTATTATCATTATTATTATTTTTCTTTTCAATTTTTAACAGAAAATCAGTCCCTGAAAGAAAGTCCATAAATTATTGAATTTGACAATAAATTGAAATCGAAATTATATAAATTGAATAATGAACTTCCTCTTAAATTCCAATTTCGGACACTGGTGCCTAATAGAATAATCAGAGGATTGAAAAATTGTCTCGCTGATTAATAAAAAGCATTTTTTGCAATTGGAGAACAAAAGTACAATTTCCAGGGACAATGAGAGAAAACAATGTAGTTAATGTAGTGACTTTGCGATCATTAATTCATGTCTCACTCTTATTTCACCTGGAGAAAAATTAATGTTAATTACTTTGCAAGTTATAAACGATTTAAAAGTAGCTGACGTAAGGTAAATGGCAAAAGAATAAAATGTACCTATCAAAATAAATTCTTCGATCATGCTTTTGAAAGCATATATTCGAATGTTCTCCGCTTTAAGAACAAATTAACTCTACATTACAATCTCTTTGTTGCGAAACGTTTTTACGATAAACGAGTATTAGATACAATTTCTTTCTCATCCTTTAAGATTTCGTCACTTAGAAAAAGTAGATGATATTTATGACGCAAAACTAGGAAAAATGCTCCTACTGCAATTATGCGCACAAACCTCAACTATAATTCATATATGTAGAAAATCAAACATATTTTACAAGAATTGCAATTTTATTGTCAATCACAAATAAGAGAATTTTTCTCTGAGTTTAAAATGATGGCTTCTTGCAGTTTCAAAACTTACTCGAAATTCCTAAAAGAACTTGGCTTCTTTGTTGACGAAAACTTTTCGAATAAAATTTCCTTCAGTGTTACCGCAACTGCTGTAAAACTATATACCAACTTTCGACACGTATCTCCGGGTCCTCGAAAAACATTAAAAGATACCACTTTCCAGTTCCTTTTCCGTTAAACGTGATTTGCCAAGAAAGTATCCTGTAAGTGAAGTTGCAAATTTAAAAAATATACATCACTGCAAAAATAGGTGTCTTGTTTTAAGACGTCTAGGCATTTAAGACGTTTAGACATTTAAGACGTCTGAACATTTAAGACGTCTGGACATTTAAGACGTCTAGACATTTAAGACGTCTAGATATTTAAGACGTCTAGACATTTAAGACGTCTAAACATTCAAGACGTTTAGGGTTTACTCCTGATTGGTGGAAATAACGTAAGTCCAAATTTTTATTGGTCCAAATTTTGAGACGCCAACAAACGTCTTAAAAATGACCACCTAAACGTCTTAAATCAAAACACTTGTTTTTGCAGCACATATTCAATAATTGAAAATATAATGAAATAAGAAATATGCTTGTTATTTCATACTTAATGGAGAAGTTTTAAAAATCTGCAAATTTAAGTCGTGATTTTTGCAGAAAATTGTTAACTTAAGTAACTTGAATACTTAAACAATTATGAACGTTAATTATAAATGTTAAATATAAACGTTTATTATAAACATTAATTATAAACGATAATTATAAACGTTAATTATAAACGTAAATTATAAACGTTAATTATAAACGTTGATTATAAACTTTAATTATAACCGTGAATTATAAACGTTAATTATAAACGTTGATTATAAACGATAATTATAAACTTTAATTATAAACGTAAATTATAAACGTAAAACTTTAAACGTTAATTACAAACGTTAATTATAAACGTTAATTATAAACGATAATTATAAACGTTAATTATAAACGTAAATTATAAACGTAAAATTTTAAACGTTAATTATAAACGTAAATTATAAACGTAAAATTTTGAACGTTAATTATAAACGTTAATTATAAACGTTAATTATAAACGTTAATAATCAACGATAATTATAAACATTAATTATAAACGTCGATTATAAACGCAAATTAAAAACTTGCTCTTAAACACGTAAATTATAAACTTCCGTATTCAGTAAAAAAATCCCTTTCCAATGTTTCAAACTCGTCGCATAAATTTTCAATTTCGCAAGCATAAAATTTTAATAGCTGTTAAAATTTTTGATCTCGCAATAGAGGAATATTTTAAACCTACAATGTACATAAATACTAAATTTTTCTATTTTGAATAAATGTATTTTGCAAAAGCGAATGTTTAAGACAGAATCATAAAACAGGGAAGATGTGTTTTATAATTTAAGCATAGACTAGTTGAAAATTGCAGAGAAAATGATGGATCATTTGAACTGTGAACATGATCCTGTCGATAACTGTCCTAATTTTCGCGAGTATTTGTAATCCCATCATTATAGCGTAACATCCATTTCACTCAGATCAAGGGCAATAAACATCTTTCTTCATCTGGAAATGGTACCTTCATGTACCTCTTGGAATAAATACAATCTATAGCTATAGATTACAACAGTTTACATGATTATATCGGCAATATAAATAATTGCACTTATTTTACCATTTCTCACTTTTCGTAATTCTTATTCACAATCGCTAAACATTATATCAATCTTCAAATGAGAATTGTTTTATTTCTTGGCATGTAACTGGTTAATTTTTAAGTACCGCCAAGATAACAATTTTAAGGAATATAAACAATCTTCTAAGGAATAAGTAATTTTTTCTAGTCCACAGTAAAAGGAAAATCGTATTTTAAGATGCATCTGAAATTAATGCTATCTTGAAAATAAGATAATAATAAGATAAATAAGAAAAGAAAATGCTTTTCACAATGTAAATGAAAATAAGATCTGAAAATCAATCTGCCTTGAAAATGTTGCAAAATATTTTGCAACACTTTTGCCAAACATTTTGCAATATTGTTGCCTTAAAAAATTAAGACTTATTTCCTGTCTTGAAATAAGATTTACTTTTTACAGTGTTATTATTATAAGTGGAAAAAAGAAACTAAAAGGTTCTTTTTACATAAATAGATATGTTAACTGGAGTTTGATAATTTAATTAATTAATTAATTAATATTAATTAATTAACTAACTAATTAATATTAATTAATTAACTAACTAATTAATTAATTTAACTTGATATTGTTAACTTGAATTATTTTTCCATTCTTTATTTGAAACTACTCTTCATGAGGTTTAAACCTCGTTAAAATTTGCTAATTGACTTTAAATTATAAAGTTTCGATTTATCGAAAGATCTCAAATGAACAAAAGAGACGAAACTAGAGCTTAAAAATTAAAATCTGCAATTGAAGGGTGTCAGGTACAGGCTGCAAGTTTTATTCCGAGACTGAGGGAGCTTTCAAGCAAGTAGTAGGAAAATGTAAATTGTAGGACTATCTTTCCAGTGGGAATTGGCCGGAAATCACAGAAAGCTGGATAATACAGAGAGGAGACATGGCGCGTATATTCATGTCTCAACGACATGAAAAGCAATTTCACTGCTTCGAAACACGAGGTGAGCGTGTAAGTTCATACGGCACACTCAGAGAAGAGTTCTCGTGCACACATGACATAATACATTTATGTACATAATTCTATATAAGAGTTATCCGGTTACCGCATCACTTGCTTCTGAACCCTGGCTTCATATTCTTCTCACCGGAAAATGCTCTTCTTTAAATCAAGAAAAGTCTAAAAACAGTTGGATCGAGAAATTGACATTTACCAATTATCCTCCGAGAGTACAAAATGTTATGAAGAAATTGGATATTCATTCCACTGAATTACGGTGCCTTAACTCCAATAAAGCCGATTAGGAAAGTCGGGCGCTCTTCAATTTAGTAACATCACGATTGAAATCGTTTAATTTGTTTCTTGCGAAAAGCAAGAAATTCTATCATAAATGATCATTTTTGGACGAATGGATTTCAAAATCCTGATCAAATTGAAAGAGGGGTATTGATTTTCTTCTTTTCGTTTCGATGGTGTTTGGGTTTTTGTAACAAGTTTGAGGTTATGTTGGCATTTCTTTTATTTACGTGTTGATCGCCTTGTTTGTTGTCTTTCTTTTATTTTTTTAGCTTTCTTTTTTGATTTTTTTTAGGGATTTCAAGAACGAGGAAGAACAATTGGAGATTTTTGAAGAGAAGGATGGAAAGAGTGATGAAGACGAAGAAAAAGACGAAGAGAAAGACGAAGAGAAAGACGAAGAGAAAGACGAAGAGAAAGCCGAAGAGAAAGACGAAGAGAAAGACGAAGAGAAAGACGAAGAGAAAGACGAAGAGAAAAACGAAAAGAAAGATGAAGAGAAAGGCGAAGAGAGCGATGAAGAGAAAGACGAAGAGAACGACGAAGAGAAAGATGAAGAGAAAGACGAAGAGAAAGACGAAGAGAAAGACGAAGAGAAAGACGAAGAGAAAGACGAAGAGAACGATGAAGAAAACGAGGAAGAGAAGGACGAAGAGAAAGACGAATCTAAATATGAAGAAAAGCAAAAATTGAAGAAAAGTGAACAAGAGGAAGTTTCAAAAAGAACACAGATAATAAAGAAATGATGAAGAAAATTGGACAAGAGGAAGATAATGAAAAGTAAAAAAGATAATGAAAAATAAAGAAGATAATGAAAAATAAAGAAGAGAAAGATTACAAAAAAGAGAAATGCACGTGATCAGTTTCCGTATGTGTGAATGAACCACGTCTTATGAGAAATTCTTGCATAATCACACCGCTTAATAATCGTTGCGAATACGGCAATATTTATACACATCACTCCAAGTTAATGGCCAAATTATTCCGCCTAATTAATCCGTAATTCACGCCTCTAGTGTTGAAGAAAAGACTCCAATTTTTCAAATTCACCTGATCAATCATATTATACAATAATTTCTATTAATGTGTTTGCACGTACCTGAACTTCTCGACCCCATAAATAATCAATTAACGTTAATATGCTTCAAAAATAAGAATTCCGATAAGAAAAAAATCATCCGATAACATCACAAATACCTAATAATAAATTGACGACTTACATGTTTTGTTTTAGCATTCATCAACGATTTTTTAAACCTTTTATGAAACATTTCATTTAACACTTTCTTTAACATTTTATTTAACATTTTATTTAACATTTTATTCAACATTTTATTCAACATTTTATTTATCATTTTATTTACCATTTTATTTACCATTTTATTTACCATTTTATTTACCATTTTTTACCATTTTATTTGCCATTTTATTTACCATTTTATTACTATTTTATTTAATATTTTATTAACAATTTTACCCAACATTTTATTTCCAATTTTATTCAACATTGCCTTAAAAATGTTAATGTACATTTTATTGTAAACTTCATTAAAAATTTGATCAAACATTTTATTAGACATTTGATTATGATTTTTATAAGAACTTTATTGAACAGGTTATTAGCTTCGTGACCTTAAAGGAGATTCCACTTGTTGAGTGTTTAAAATTCAATTCTCGGATTTTCGTTAAATAAACAGCGCTGCTTAAAGGTTTCGTTTCTAATATTACAGAAGGCATTTCAATTACAGACGTGCCTTCATGTTTATTATAGTCGCTATTCAAAGGATCGAGTTTTAGAAACTAAAAATTTTTGCCCCATACAATGTCGCAGCTATGGTGTTCAGACTTAATATCGTGGGAATAAGAGATATGATCTTTTACAATCATGACTCGACCTTCGGAGAATTGTTGAAATGAGGATTCGTGATGATCAAAACGGGGTCTGATCAACGACTGACAGATAAATCAGGTTCCACTGATGGCTCATCCAAGAACTTCTAAATCGTCGACTATTATACCTTTGCCATCCGTTCGCACGAATTAAATCAATTTCGTTCTCAATTCGTCTTTTTACTTCTCTTTCTGATTCTTTCTTTTCGAGACTTTAATTAATTTATTGCTAATTACTACAATTTTTTGCTAATTAGTAATCACTTTTTTTCATTTTTGCTAATTACGGCTAATCATATATGTACACATGTATGTACATTATAATTCTTTCAGAATTTATCATTACGATTTTTCCCCGGATATTGTTAGAATTATTTGCTATATCTGAAGCAACGATCATATGCAGAAAAAATCGAGAAAATGGAAAGAAATGGAATTTGAGAAATTGTTGAAATTTCTTGATATGATGATACTTATTATCGAGATGTTATGAAGATTTTTCAACTAAAGTTATGTAAAGAGAAAAAAGTAAAAATACTCGTAACTATTTCAATCAATAATAAAAACTTGAATTTAAAAATATATTTTGTAATCAAGTCACAAACAACATAATTGCTCGAAATGTCCTTGAATCTTGATAATAATTCCGCATTGTTAAAAAGTTTAGCAACTCAACGGATCAAATATGATAAGCTGTCATCATCGCATTTCATCCTCGTGCCTCACGACCTATTACTAATAAATAACACAAAATGTAATACGAAAAAGGAAGAATAAAAATATTTCCAATAAATAATTACATGAAATGCAGTACAGAAAAGTTCTAGTAAAACATGTTTTTAGTTAATAACACAGATTGTAGTAAAAAAAGCTTGTGAAATGTTGTAGCAGCAAGATAACAAAACTAGAAAACACATGAAAAAATAATACACTAGAAGCTCGAAATAATACGATCGCATTATTCAGAGGTCCCAGTGTAATTCGAGGTCCTGCAAATACGAAATGTCGATCGTTAAAGTAATAACATGAAACAAAAATCGAAATACAAAAAAGAATGAAAAAAATAAAATAAAAGCAATAAAAAAATGTATGGAAAATAAAAAATATATAAAAGAAATAAAACAAAAAAATATAAAACAAATAAAACAAATAAAACAAAATATAAAACAAATAAAACAAAATATAAAACAAATAAAACAAAATATAAAACAAATAAAACAAAATATAAAACAAATAAAACAAAACATGAAGCAAATAAAACAAAATATAAAACAAATAAAACAAAATATAAAACAAAAAAAATATCAAAAAATAAAATAAAAACACAGAATGAAAAAATGGATTAGGAACAAATGCGAAATGCCTAATAAGAATAAAAGGAGAAAATAATTGAAAATACAGAAAATAGGTGGATGACGTGTCCGGGACGATTTTGTGCGTTTGATGTGATTTGAACTTTGGCATTTTATTGGAATATTTATTATTCGTCATTAAGGACGAATTGACAGACTTAGTCTGTTGCACTGTTTACATATTGTATTCATAAATTTATCTAAGGAGCACATCTATCTCTCACCTTTTTAATAGCACGATCTGGGATGGCAAAGAGCAGAACGGATTTCTACTTTCTGTCAATTGCCAAGGACTGGCAAAGCTCCCTGTACCACGTAACATCCCCTTAGAAGGATTCACCAAAGGTATAACACGCGTCGGGTCAATCTCTGATTCGAGATCGACTCTTTCTGCATCACGTTTATTGCTAAAAGTGATCATCGCACCCACGCTATCCAGGCGATTCTTCTCACGATTATCTCGTTTTCTTCCCAGTTTCACTCAAACTATACCATCCTCAGGATTCTATTCATTTTATTCCGAGAACAACAGAATCGCTGCTGATGAAACAGTTGATTATTAATTTCAAGGGTGTGAACTGTTAAAGGGGTGAGGAAGAAGATAATTGAGAGAAAAGGGAATGTAGAATAGGATTTTGTGATGTGGAGGTGAAAAATAATAGAGTTGCGTTCATGAAGATGGATTTGTAGGAATTACTAGAGTTTGTGGTAAGTTCAACTGCGTTTGTGGTAAGTTCAACTACGTTTGTGGTAAGTTCAACTGCGTTTGTGGTAAGTTCAACTACGTTTGGTCGTAAGTTAAACAACGTTTGTGGTTGATTTGACTATAAATAGTTGGGAATACCACAGTTTATGGTAAAAAAACTACGACTGTTGACTTAACTTTGTGCAGATTTATATAGTTTAGTGAAAACTACCACAGTTTGTGGTAAACGGAAATAGAGCTGCGGTAACCTCTACTCCAATGTTTTATTTACGACAAACAGAAGTTTTTTACTGCAAACAATAGTAGTTTTTACTACAAAGAATAGTTTTTTTCGCTATAAACAATAGTTTCTTTTACTACAAGAAGTAGTTTCATTTGCTACAAATAATAGTTTTTTTCACTACAAACAGTAGTATCTTTCACTAAAGGAATTGGTTTCTTTTACTGCAAGCAGCAGCTTTTCTTACTATAAACAATAGTTTCTTTCACTACAAGAAGTAGTTTCTTTTAATACAAGATGTAGTTTATTTTGCTGCATACAATAGTCTCTTTTACTAAACGCAATAGTTTCTTTCACTACATGTAGTGTAACTACAAACAGTAGTTTCTTTTACTACAAGAAGTAGTTTCTTTTACTATCGATTATAGTTTCTTTTACTATCGATTATAGTTTCTTTTACTATCGATTATAGTTTCTTTTACTATCAATTATAGTTTCTTTTACTATCGATTATAGTTTCTTTCACTACAAGCAATAGTTTCCTTTGCTACAAATAACAGTCTCTTTTACTATAGTTTTAGACAATAGTTTCTTTCACTACAAGAAGTAGTTCTTTCTGCTACAAACAATAGCTTCATTTACTATGAACAATAGTTTCTTTTACTATATAAGTAAAAATTTTACTTATAAAATTTTTACTTATAAAATTTTTTTTTTTTAAGTAAAAGTTTTTTCGTTCTAAACCAAAGTTTTTTTATTACAAAAAAGTAGTTTTTACTCCAAATTAGATCCCTGACTAATTAAGATTTAGAGTGTGTTTGTTTGTTCTTTATTATTCCAACTTATTTGTAGTGCTTACAAAGTTTACTGAATTGCGTAATAAAAACAAATGCTCTCGTGGTTAAAGAGGTACAAGGATTTGCTCCTGCTGTCGGATCCGTTAATTTTAAATTTATATCTGATGAAAGAGGTTAATCTGATGAAATCGTTCATGTTTAGGGAGGTGATCGCTATAAGATTCTAGACAAATCAATTATCCATGATTGATGTTTGTTTTATAAGATCAAGGATTGTGCTCCAGTTAATGCAATTCTTTAAATTAACTTTTATATTTATAATAATCAGTCATTCAAACCATTAGATTTTTTAAGAATGATGATGCTGATGGCCTTTCATTCATATTTATGTCTACTTTAGTTTTGATTGCTCCATTTAATTTTTTATGAAATTTGTAATTCCTCATTCGTCACGTATTCGTCTCAATAGTACGATTTTGACATTTTAAGGTTGAAATTTTGAAGTTAATTTTTTATGAGTTTTGAACTTATCACTCAATCAATAAATAAATTATTGTCAGTTGTCGATGAAATTAAGAATATTTTGTTTTAAAATTGTGTTTTCTTTTAATTTCTCGGATTTCTTTACGTAATATTCAAACGATCCGTTATAAATAAGATGGAAGACAAATAACGATCATCTTATAATTTAGCTAGGGCTACAAATATTCCATACTTTACGTGCTGTCAAGAAATAAGCACACGTAATACGCGTCGTCATGGGATCACAAAGATTATAATGATCTTGCTCGAAACATTAAAAACAGGAAAGTGATCATTATCCAGACACAAAGGTCGAGTTTGACTATTCCGAAAACTATTCATTAGTGAAGTAATGTATTAACAGAAATTCTACTCCCTCGCCTTCCACAACTACAAATTAAAAAGATAATTATTGACAATAAAAGAAAAGCTCGTAGCAATAAAATAGAAATAATTCCATTTCATTTCGTATTTACTAAACAAATCCAACAATCTCAAGGACCACAGGATAATCTAATAAGAGTGAAATACTCGAATAAAAATATCCAAACAGATGGAAAATATCATAGAAACAAATTAAGTATTTCAATAAAATGTGCAAAAAAGTATTTGGTTAAAAATAAAGCGCTCGAATAAAATAAAAATAAAAATAAAGTGAAATGAATTAAAAAAAAAATAAATAAAAAATGTAAAAATTAATAGGAATCTGCAAAAGTGAATCGGAAACTATAAACATGAATTGGAAACTGTAAAAATGAATAGAAATCTATATAAACATGAATACAGATGAATATAAGTGTATAATAAAATAAATGAAAGTCTATAAAAATGAATAGAAATCGATAAAAATGAATAGGAATCTATAATAAAGAGCGAAAGTATAAGGGTTCCATTAAACGGGTATGAAAAAATGATTAGAAAAGATTAGAAAAGAATAGAAATGAATAGAAATGAATAGAAATGAATAGAAATGAATAGAAATGAATAGAAATGAATAGAAATGAATAGAAATGAATAGAAATGAATATGAATAGAAATGAATAAATAAGAATAAAAATGTTTAAGAAAGTAAATAAAAATGAATAGGAATCTACAAAAATGAATCGGAATCTGTAAAAATGAATAGAAATTAATAGAAAAGAATAAAAATGTTTAAAAAGTGGATAAAAATGAATAGAAATGAATGGGGATGCATAAAAGTCTATACAAGAGAATAGAAAGCTATTGAAATGAATAAACGTCTATAATAATGAACAGAAAGGTATAGAAATGTATAGAATGTATAGAAATCTATACAAATTAATAAAAATGAATAAAAAAGAACAGAAACGAATATAAATATATAACAATGAATATAAATCTATAAAAATGAATTGGAATCTATAAAAATGAATAGGAATCTGTAACAATGAATAGAAATGAATAAAAATGCATTAAAGTCTATAAAAATGAATAGGAATCTATAAAAATGATAAGGAATCTATAAAAATGAATAGGAATCTATAAAAATGAATAGAAGTCAATAATAATGAACAGAAATGTATAAAAATGAATAGAAATGTATTGAATGTATAGAAATCTATAAAAGTGAATAGAAATGAATAAAAAATAATATAAATGAATTAAAATAAATAAAAAGGTATGCAAATGAATGAAAATGAATAAAAATGAATAGGAATCTATAAAAATGAATAGGTAATCTGTAAAAATGAATAGAAATGAATTAAAATGCATAAAAAGTATATACGAACGAATAGAAAGCTGTAAAAATAAATCCATAATAGAATAGAAATATAGAATCTATAAAAATGAATAGAAGTCTATAATAATGACCAGAAATGTATAGAAATGTATAGAATATATAGAAGTCTATAAAAATGAATAGAAATGAATAAAAATGAATAAAAATGGATAAAAATATATAACAATTGATGGGAATCTATAGAAATAAACAGGAATCTATAAAAAGGAATAGAAATGAATAGAAATGTATAAAATGAATAAAAGTGTATAAAATTGAATAGAAATAGATAAAGTGAATAGAAATATACGAAAATGGATAGAAATCTATAAAAATTAATAAAAATCTATAAAATTAAACAGAAATCTATAAAAATAGACAGAAATCTATAAAAATAGACAGAAATCAATAAAAATGAACAGAAATAAAAATGAAAAATCTGCATAACAATAAAACGCCTGTAAAACAATGAAAGATGAGCATAACAATAAAATACAAGCCTAACAATAAAAGACGTGCATGAAAATGAGGTACATAAAAATGAGGTGCATAAAAGTAAAATCCATGCGTAAAATAAATTTATAAGGAATAATGAGAAGTAAGAGTGAATTACGTTGAGATATAAACGTCGTGAACTTTTTACATTTTAAATACTTGATGTAATGAGCTTAAGGATCATTAATTCCTGATTGAGTGGATGGAAGTTACAGCGATCTAAGAAAGGATTTGTGTCTCAGTGGAAACTCAACTGTAAAGGGAAGTTAAGCGTAAGCACGTCATCGCATTTCTTGTCTAACTGTAATATAAGCATTAATTACCGCTTGCGGTTAAATTGAAACGTTCGCAATTGAGATGAATATGCATGTCTCTTAACGACTATCCCCTCAACTTAAGGGCAGAGAGCAATCCACTATTGCATCTTCTCAAGAAAGTAATTAACAATTTTTTTCACAAAAATCCCACTAAAGTTGCTTGAAATTTCGTAAATTATCGAATGATATGAGTTAAAACATTCTGCGGACAAATTGGAAAATGACGCTAATTACCAGAAAAAGTTAATTTATGTCATAGCGGTTCAAAATGTGATTACTCAATTATTATCTAATTGCTAATTATCGTTATTAAAGAAGCACGGGAAATTCAGCTGAAATTATTCAATCCGAATTGACAAGTTCATTTATGAATTTCATTACAAATCATTTTTATTTGAAAAAAAATTACATTCTTTTCTTATTTCCTTTAAAAACTATAAAAAAAAATACTTTAAAAAACTATAACGTTTTAAAAGTTTTTCATTTTTCTTCTGAGATTATTATCAAAAATCTTTTAAAAGAGTTCATTTCGATAGACTAGTACAATTTATTATAGAATTAAAATGAAATTAAAAAACAAAGCTTAATTTGAAATTTAAAGAAGAGATCAAAATGAAATTTATAAATAAGAGAGTTTGTTTTTATATTCAAAGAAGTTTTTACTTCATGAATGAGTTTGATTTAAGAAAGAGTTTAATTGAAAAAAGTTAATTTAAAAAAGGGTTTAATTTTAAAAAGGGTTTGATTTAAAAAAGAATTGGCTTTGAAAAAGAGTTTAATTAAAAAAAGAATTTATTGTAAAAAATAATTTGATTTAAAAAACAATTTGATTTAAAAAACAATTTGATTTAAAAAACAATTTGATTTAAAAAACAATTTGATTTAAAAAAGAGTTTGATCCAAAGAAAAGTTTGATTTAAAAATTTAACAAAGAAGTTGTATCTAATGTTTAAAAAGTATAGTCGAATCTAAAATGATATCAAGTATAAAATGTATATTTTATTATAAATTAAGAAAACGCACGTAGTCAAAAATTAAAAAAAAGTTGAATCTAATTAAACTTGAAAAACAGTTATTAGTGATTCTAAAATGTGTACAAAAATTTGTATTTGCACAAATATACAATCGACATGAATAACAAACATCTGAACATTGTGAAATGATGGTAAATATTAGATTTACTGATAGAATGGTGTCAACTGACAATTTATGAATTCAAAAATTTTAATCGAGTTACAATTTTTCTAAAAATAAATTTGGACAAGGAGAGTATTTTAATAAAAATATACGCATATTGAAAACAATATAAGCGATGAGAATTTGTTGTTGAATGAGTGGAAGATTAGTAGCTTGTTATATGAAAGGACCAAGTTTTTGAGTCACTTCCTTATTCTATATCATCATTCACTTGATGGCATTGTATAATAGCGATGCAAGAGTTGGTCGATCTGATATCTATATAAAAGATTAATTTCTTAATTACGTCACATCTCATATCGTTTAAAAGAAGCCTTCAAAAGCCTTAATACTATCAAAATCCAAACAATTGCGAGCAATTAAATAATCCTGATTGATAGGTCTGACGGTTCAAGATTCCTAGTCAAGATTGCACTTTATAAATTGAGAGTGCAATAAATTATAAATTGTGAATGCCAAACATGTGTAAAAATCTGTTAACAAATAGTTTTCCATTTTTACTCTAATACTTGATGAATAATAACTTGAAGCTTTTTTTCTATTCGTCGTATTTGATATCTCTAAATGGGGTTTTTAACTCTAAAGATGAAATGTGTCAGTTTTATTAAAAGTCTTTTTCGTTGATTGTAAATTTTTGCACGGTTGTTGCAATTGTAAATATTGTAATGAATAATTACGAATGAAATTTTTTGAAAAAAATGCATTTTTTTGTAGCACGAAAAATAAATGAAACCTATATTGAACAATTACAAAGTGTTTAAAAAATGTAAAAATATATTCTACTTCCAATATTTTTTTTTCTTTTGTTGAAACGTTAAAAACTCTTTTTTAAAAAAGACGTCAGGTAGAATCGCTAATTACAAAATTGTTTTAAAAAATCTTTTAAATTACAATTCCGCTTTTCCGCTTTTTCGCTTTTTTAATTAATTTTGAAAATCCTTTAATTACAGTTTTTTAATTTGCTTTTCTTTTACGATGTCAGTCAATCTAAATTTTTAACGCCCTTGTAAAAGCTGTTCTATTTCCTGGTGATGGAAGATTCCAGAATGTTCCAGAGTTGTAAGTCGTGACTCGTATTAATTAATTTTAACTCAAAGAAATAGCTTTCTTTCCCACGTTAACGTCGGACTTACGTCGAGAGCTTGACTTGATAAAATCCCGTTAAGATTCTCGATTAATGAAAACACTTTTCGAGATTAGAAAAGGCTTTAACAAAGCTGCCAGAGAGGAATAAAAATTTGTAATTTACAAAGAAATTTCTTCAATTCCCTTGAATTCGACGCAGACACAAAAGCTAATTATATAATATACGTTATTATTGTATTACAATTATACATCTTCATTACCTTTGCTTCTTTTTTTAAAACAAATTAACATTGACATCATTTCAGTCTCTAGGCCACAAAAGTAATAAATAATTGTTACATTACAATATGATATTGATTAAATTTTGATTCTTATCATTCACCTTGAGTTTAACTTGTTTATTAATTTTCTTAATTTTAGCGTGAGTGTACCTTGGACATTTCTTTTTAGTTACCTCAGACAATCTTTTTAGTTACCTCAGACAATCTTTTTAGTGTTATTTATGGTATAAACAATTTAGAGTTTGAAAGAAAAATAAAAATAATCTAAGCAAATAAAGAAACACAATATAAACGAATTAATAAGAACAATCTAAATAAATAAATGAAAATAATGTAAACAAATAAATAAAAATAAGCTAAACGAATAAATAAAAATAATCTAAACAAATAAATAAAAATAAGCTAAACAAATAAATAAAAATAATCTAAACAAATAAGTAAAAATAATCTGAACAAATAAATAAAAATAATCTATACAAATAAGTAAAAATAATCTAAACAAATAAATAAAAATACTCTAAACAAATAAATAAAAATAATCTAAACAAATAAATAAAAATAATCTAAACAAATAAATAAAATAAATCTAAACAAATAAATAAGAATAATCTAAACAAATAAATAAAATAAATCTAAACAAACAAATAAAAATAATCTAAACAAATAAATAAAAACAATATAAACAGACAAATAAAAATAATCTAAACAAATAAATAAAAACAATATAAACAGACAAATAAAAATAATCTAAACAAATAAATAAAAAGAATATAAACAAATAAATATAAGCAATCTAAACGAAGAAACAAAAACATTTTTTGTATTGTTATTTATTGTGTATAAACAATTTAAAATTTTATTTGAAAATAAAAACAATCTATACAATTGAAATAAACAAACTAGTTTAGAAACGAAGTTTTCTCTTTAAGCAGTAATAAATTGAAATAACAAATATGTAGAAGTAACAAATACGTAGGAATAACAAATATGAAACAAATATGACAAATATTGTCTACTAAAATCGAAAAAGATTTTATTTAAAAAAGGTATTATTTGAAAAATATCTTGTTTAAAAATTGTATTATTTTGAAAATGATATTATTTAAAAATTGTATTATTTTGAAAATGATATTATTTAAAAATTGTATTATTGGAAAATGATATTATTTAAAACAGATATTATTTGAAAAATATATTGTTTAAAAATTGTCTTATTTGAAAATGATATTGTTTAAAAATATTATTGGAAAATTGTATTATTGGAAAATGATATTATTTAAAAATGATATTATTTGAAAATGGTATTGTTTAAAAATGATATTATTTGAAAATGATATTGTTTTAAAATTATATTATTTGAAAATGACATACTTTCGAAAATTTTATTATTTGACAATAATATTGTTTAAAAATTTTATTATTTGAAAATGATATTGTTTAAAAATTGTATCATTTAAAAAAGATATCCTTTAAAATTTGTATTATTTGAAAACGATATCATTTGAAAACGATATTACTTGAAAACGATATTATTTGAAAACGATATTATTTGAAAACGATATCATTTGAAACCGTTATTATTTGAAAATGACGTTATTCGAAAATGACTTTATTTGAAAATGATATTGTCATGTGCGGTGTTTGAGCTGGAATCACGGACTTCCGTTTTAGAATATCTGTATCACGTATCACTTTCTCCACTCGAGTGCGCTAAGCGCAGAATACATTTATATTCGTTATGCAAAATAAATGGAACGAAAGAAGAGTAGAAGGAAGAAAAGAGAAGATAGTTTCAAGTGCGGGCGTTCTCTAAACGGATTTATTTTCTCATGAGCCATCGGCTGTTACAGCAGAGGGCAACGAATTCGTTTCGATTCAAAGTTCGATTACGTGAATGCATAGATCTCATAGATCGAAAGTCTGATCGAAAAGAACAGTGAATTATTTACCTCAGTCAATGAAACTTTTCGCTTACAACTTGTTGCAGACTCTTCCTCATTCAATCTGTCAATTTCATAATTTTACACTCGAATTCAGATTTAGATATCATTTTATTCCCCCATTAGATAATTGCCAGATAGCATCGCAAAATGCATCAATTTACCAATTTTTACAACTTCTACAAAATGGATAAAAAATTAATTTTAAATATTTTTTTACCACAAGTTGTACATTTGTTTCTCGTCTAGAATTTCAAAAGCAAATTCAATCACAAAAGAAATTTTTTTTTTGGTGGAGAAATATTGAAAACTTTCCAAAAATAATTGAATTGTTTAATTCGGAAAAATCTTAAAATAGAGAGAATAAAGTATACATTATTAATCAAATAGAGAAAATAAACAAATGCCTAAAATACTATTTTTAAAAAGTAAGTTTTAAAAATACTTTACTTTCATGTTTCTAAAATTGTAAAATTGAAGTTTTACAGTGCGTGGAAGGGTCTGAAGATAAAATGTTTGAACATTCTTTTCGTCGTATATGACCCAGTTAATAGTTGAAATGAAAAATTCAAATATTTGAATTCAACTAGGCGGCATAAACTTGTCAATAGGTATATGCAAATAAAATTATCGCAATGAGACAATTTTCTTGAATATGTATTAATGAAAATTCCATTAAAAGCGTAAATTAAATTGACTTATTTCCTATTGTTTATTCAATTCTGTTTATTGAATCGCAGTTTGTTTATTTTATGTTTAGTTACACTTAGACGATTTGTTAACAAATGATGTAATTTTTTAAAAAGTGTCGGAATCATAAAATATTACAAATCGCAAAAAAGAATTTCAGTACACGAAACTGTACTTCTAAATGTATTTTTAAAAATGTGCTAAAATCTAATACGATGCTAACCTAATAAGATAGACCTAACCTCAAAATAGTCTAACTTCATTAGCTTCAAGAGTAAAACTTCTTCTTCTTCTTCTTCTTCTTCTTCTTCTTCTTTTTCTTCTTCATTAGAGTAAAACAAGATAGTTGAATTTTTACGAAGGCCAGATTAAAAAACTACGCCCTAATTTTAATAAACAAATTACAAAAATGTGCCTTTTTATTAACCTCTTATTCTTCAAATGCTCTATTATTTTTATTCATTTTGCTTCATTTTGCTTCATTTTGCTTCATTTTGATTCATTTTGATTCATTTTTTTACATAGATTTTTTGAATTACTTTTTGGTTTTTTATTTATTTTTTTTACTTCTTTTTTTATTGTTCTTTTTAAAATCGAGGGGGGGTGTGTTTAAAAAATATTCAAGGTTGACTCTTTTCTATAAGTTAGTTTTTATTATATTTTACAATTCCTATGTACAAAATAGTCACGTAGCTAAATATAAATATTCTATATGAAATTGACATATTCAATTCACAACGCACGCATTTCCAATCATTAAAAATTTCTCTTAATTTTATTTTACTGGAACGTTTCTCTTGTTCATAATAATAATTTACATAAAACGTAAACTAAAAAATTTGTACTCTTCGTTTTTCTTAAGAAATAAAATGAGATGAGGTATTTTCTTTGGTAAAATTTACATCTCTTAATGTACATCCACATGTATGTAAAATTGATTCTCATAATCTATACGTCTTTTTGAAATATTTCAAATCTTCGAAATAAAAAAAATACTTCGAATTATTAAAAATTGTCAAATTATCGAAAATCTTCGAATTAACATTTTTTAAATTTTATTGAAAATGTTCGAATTAGCATTTTTCAAATTATTGAAAATCTCCGAAATGACATTTTTCAAATTATAGAAAATCTTCGAATTAACATTTTTAAAATTTTATTGAAAATGGTCGAATTAACATTGTTCAAATTATTGAAAATCTTTGAAATATAAAAATCTTTGAATTAATAAAATTGTTCAAATTATTGAAAATCGGCGACATTTTTAAAAACCATTAAAATAATGTACTCTTAAAAAGAGTTTTCAATATTTTTTTGTTTTACAATTCTACGGAACATATTTTACGAAATCTGCCATTCTTGTTATTAATAAACTTACAAAATCCACTTTACAAAATAAAAAATGCGGTCTTAAAAAAATCCGATTTATCTAATGTGTTTTCCGCTCTATAAAATCTTATAAAATTTACAATATAAATAAACAAGCGCATTTCCTCGAATTTTAAAATTCAATCTAACAATCTCATCTGTATTCTTTTGTTTATCAAATAAGTTTTCGAGGACCTTGTTTATATTCTTCATTCAAAAATCCTTTCATCGTTTTTATATACAGTAAAAGTAATTTTAAAATAAAATCAAAGAACTCCCTCTAAACGAGAAAGCAATATGAATGAATGAATGATGAAAAACCTTGACTAGTGATAAAATGATTTAAGTTATAACTTAAACAAAAACTGGATATCATTTGGAAAAACTAGTAAGCATTTCCAAAAGTATTTAAAAAATGCGAGACAATTTTTTCGATTCTTTTTGCTTTTTTAGCCGTGATGGGTATTTTCGTATCAAATTCCTCACCATTTTCCGATACGCTAATCTTTATTGATTCGTCATCGGCCAAAAGGACGTGCACTAAACAGAGAGCAGAGAAGAGACCATAAGCCGCATGCTGATGTAGTTCATTTTTGAACCAATCAAAATTTATAAACTCGTAGTGCATTTCCGGAATTTGTGACTCAAGCTCTCTGAGAAATTTCTGATGATAAAGTTGAACCAGCTCTTTATAATGATTTTCAAGCACAGTCGATTTTGCACTCGAGTACATAAAATAATGAAAATCTAATGCTGGTGACGCTTTTCTGATGCCCTGAAAATCGACAAATTTCACTTTCTTTATCTCCTTATTTTTGGAATCGTGCGAAAAGAGAATGTTATTGTTCCAAAGATCTCCATGATTCAGGACATCGTATGTACTCTGCTCGGTAGAAGACTGTCTTATCATGTCGTAGACTTGGTGCAAATTACTCTTTAGGAATTTTATGCATCTTTGAATTTCTTCCGTTTGCGGTTCAATTATTTCCAGACTCTGAATTGCCAGTTTTACACCCTTTTCGACGCTCTGCCGTTTCGTAAAATTTGAATCTGTCCCGGAAGGAAACACCACTTCGGAAATTGGACGAATTAAACTTTCGAATACTCCAGCGTTATTGAATTTCAATTTCAGTGAACATGCGTGAAATTGCGCCAATGCCTGAAACAAATTTAATTTTATAACTTATGTTTTATGTATATTTTATAATAAATATTTCTTAAGAAATTTTTGATTAATTGAGAATCATCGCTTGGAAAATTTAAACAACTTTAAAGTTTGGAAATTGATTCGTATGTGTACGAAACTAATTTGCGTTCAAATTTGAGTAAAACGTGAGTAAAACTTGAGTAAAAAATCGGTTCAATTTGGATATAAACAAGTTTAATTTGAATCAAAATTAGTTCCGTTTGAATCCAAAGAAGTTCAATTTAAATCGAAGCAAAGTAAAATTCAAATCTAAACAAATTCAATTTGAATCTAAACAAGTTCTATTCGTAACTAAACAAGTCGAATTCGAATGTAAACAAGTTCAATTAGAATTCAAATTAGCTCAGTTTGAATCTAAATAAGTCCAATTTGAATTAAACAAGTTCAATTCGAAACTAAACAAGTTCAATTCAAATCGAAACAAGTCCAATTATAATCTAAACAGGTTCCATTCGAATCAAAATTAACTCAATTTGAATATAAACAAGTTCAATTCTAATCGTAACAAATTCAATTAGAATCCAAATTATCTTAATCCGAATCTAAACAAGTTCAATTTGAATCGAAATTAACTCAATTCTAATCTAAATAATTTCAATTCGAATCGAATCAAGTTCAATTTAAATCAAAATTATTCAATTCAAATTTAAGCAAGTTCGATTAGAATCCAAATTCGTTCAATTTGAATCCAAATTAATTTAATTCGAATCTAAACAAGTTCAATTATAATCTAAACAAGTTCAATTATAATCTAAACAAGTTCAATTATAATCTAAACAAGTTCAATTATAATCTAAACAAGTTCCATTCGAATCTAAACAAGTTCAATTCGAATCGTAACAAGTTCAATCCAAATTAGTGCAAATCGAGTCGAAACAAGTTCAATTAGAATTCAAATTAACTTAATTCGAATCTAAACAAGTTCAATTCAAATCGAAATTAGTTGAATTCGAAACTAATCAAATTCAATTCAAATCGAAATTAGTTCAATTCGAAACTAATCAAATTCAATTCAAATCGAAATTAGTTCAATTCGAAACTAATCAAGTTCAATTCAAATCGAAATTAGTTCAATTAGAATCCAAATTATCTTAATCCGAATCTAAACAAGTTCAATTTGAATCGAAATTAACTCAATTCGAATCGAATCAAGTTCAATTTGATTCAAAATTATTCAATTCAACTCTAAGCAAGTTCGATTAGAATCCAAATTCGTTCAATTCGAATCCAAATTAATTTAATTCGAATCTAAACAAGTTCAATTAGAATCTAAACAAGTTCAATTAGAATCTAAACAAGTTCAATTCGAATCCAAATTAACTTAATTCGAATCTAAATAATTTCAATTTAAATAGAATCAAGTTCAATTTTAATAGAAATTAATTCAATTCTAGTGGAAATTAGTTCAATCTGAGTTAGTCTTTTTGTGAGATTCGTTTAGAAATGTGCAAAGTTTGCAAGTAGTTACGAGCTTGTAATTTTTAAACTTACAAAAGTCCGTAAAAATGTTTGCAATTTTTGAAAGTTAGCATGTTTTTACATTATTTAAAAAATAAATTAACTTAATGTAAATGTACCTGTACTACATGTCGACAGTGTTTGTAATCAAGCAACTCTCGTCTATCACAAACAGAAAAATTATCTCTAGCCAAATCCTCCATAATGATTTTCTCAAAATTTGCATAATAACACTCTGGCGCAAAAGATTCTGCTTCAAGTGCGGGCAAAACTTCCGTGTATAAATGTGCTTCATTGCAAAAGAGATCTTTTGTTCGGACCAATGTGACTAATTTATGATCAGTAGGATGCAGTTTTTTTATAAATGTTTTTTCGAATGCTGCAAAAAAATACATACTTTTAGTTTATAAAAATCTAAAAATGCAAAGAAAGCTTTATCTTATAAAAAGTTTGATCAAATTTACAAAATTTGTTGTCTATTGGAGTAAAATCTTCTGCTTTAATAGATTTTTTCTGTTCTAGATAAATTACTTTTTGAGCAGAAGAGAAAAGTGAAAGTAATGGAAAAAATTGAAAGATCTTGAAAAAAAACAATAACTTGAAAAAAACAATAACTTTAAAAAATTTTATTGAATATAAATGGAGGAGAGAAAAAAGAAATTGGAAAAAAATTGGAAATAAAAAAAAAATTTAAAAAGAAATGGTAATGGAAAAAAGGGAAGGAAAGAAAACAAATTTTAAATAAAAAATATGTGGAAATTAAAAAATTGAAGAATGGACTGCAAAAGGGAAATTGAAGAGATTGCTTACGATTTCCGTTTCCGTAGATTCCTTTGAGTTCGATTCTAATGATAACTGACATAAAGTTGTCGCCAGGTTTGCATCCAGGTACCTCTTTAAAATCCATAATCTGAAGATTCTCATCGTTTTCCTTTTTCTTTAATAACAGCAAGAACTCGTACTCTCGCGCTATTTCTGCAACACCAAGGAAACGTCACTTACTAATTACGAAGCTCATTCATTGTAAGTTAAGTAGCGTGAAATCGACTTTATGCTAGGAATTTTAATTCACTGACAATTTACGTACCTATTGACTAATTTCAAGATTTATTAACAGAAAAAATATACACTTTATATCCAGATATATATGCAATTAAGTAATAATTCATTAGTTTCCAGGAATCCATTTTAAATAATAAACAGAAAATTGTTTTTCAATATTAAACTGAAAAAACGTTTCTTTCTTCTAGACTTGTTTTTACATGCTAAACTAAAAGAACTATTCTTTCTTCTATTTTTTTACATGTTAAACTAAAAACTATTCATTCCTCCACACTTTTTCTTTATATATTAAACTACAAAAACTACTCTTTCTTATACACTTTTTCTTTATACATTAAACTAAAAAAACTTTTCTTTCTTCTATACTTTTCTTTAAATATTAAACTGAAAAAAACTATTCTTTCTTCTATAATTTTCTTTAAATATTAAACTGAAAATTTTATTTTATTTTATTTTATTTAAATTTTATTTTATTTAACTTCTACACTTTTCTTTAAATATTAAACTACAAAACAACTACAAAAAACTGTTTTATTTTCTTCTAAACTCTTTTGTTTAAACAGTAAATTAAAAAGATATTGAAATTTTGTTTCACGTACAAAGGAAAACGACAAAAAGTTGAATAGCTTTAGATCATTTTTTTAAATATACACACGAAAAGAAAATTCTGATAAAAATTACTGTGCAAATGTAAGTGTTATAATTACCCCGTCACCTTTTTACCATGCTGTCTCGCATTTTTTACCAGATTTACTACAAAATTGTCTAGTATTTTTTCCGCTTTTTTTTCTAAGTTTTTTTTCCACTGCCAAGAATGTATGTCGCTTTTTTGGGACAGCACAGGAATTTTTACCAAATTTTTCTTTCCGTGACGGAAAGAATTGGTCTAAGAAAGAAGTTTTTTTAGGATCAGCTGAAGCATTGTGAACAAGAATAATTAGTCAATGTAGATAATAAAGTAGCAATAGAGAACTAATTTTTAAATTTACATTTGCTGCGTCCTTAAATGTGTTCAAAGCAGAAAGATGATTTTAATGATTTTTACGGTCTTTACAGTAACAAGGATTTTTTGTTTTACAGCTACAAGGAAAATGAAAGACGATCATAAGGGAAAAATGTTGATATTCCGCCCATTGGCATTGGCCTTAATCCTATTGATGACTTGTATCAAGGTCTTCCTATAAGTATATCAACTACAACACTTAAGATAGTGCAAGTTGCATAAATGTTCATATCTGAAACGTATTGATTCTCCGCTTTGCAATTTGCTCATTAAATTACATTAGTTTGTGTTCACAATTAAAATGGTAATAAACTTTACTTTCCACTTGAAATGATAGCTTCTTTTTCTACTCTTTATTGATGAAATTTCATTAAAATTGAAGTGATTTATGGGACAGTGTGTGCCTAATCTAATCAGCTAGAAAAAAGTGAATCAAATGTCGGATGTTGCTAAAAAAAATAAATCGGAAATTCTTTATCAAGAATTAATCTTTAATATATACATTGTTAGTTAAGAAGGCCACGTGGGAAACAATTATTTTTAGAGATAAGCACTTTCAATACTATTCAATATTGTTTACATTTCTATCGAATCGACGATGCTCAAAACAATCTCTATTATCCGTTTATCTTTTACCACTTTTTTACATTACTTAAAATAATAACCTTTTATACAACGATGACTTGTATAATTAGACGATTTGCGTAGTATAATTATTTTTATTATTTAATTATTTTACTTCCTTCTAGCAGAAGCTTTTTTCATCAAATGTCAATCTTTCAAATGTCACTCTATTGTCCATCTATTATCAATTTTCCACGTTATTTAAAATTTCAACTCTTTACAGCCATTACTAATTAGTATTCATGATTCGCGAAGATTGTTTTTTTGATTGCTTTTTCCTAGTCGTAAAACGCTAATTACCAAAGATATAACTACATTAATCACAACACTTTCTGATTTTTCATTCTCGATTATTAATAACTCAAAGTTGCGAACACTATTTTCCGGACAATAAATAAAAATACCAAACCAAAATTTCTTGAGAAAAAAAACCCGGGAGGAAAATTTCCCGCTAATTGTTGCACTTTTCTATTTTTAGCACACGAGTCTTAACATGAACTAATTTTATTGAAAATTAATATGCCGCGTAATAAATGGCAATAACTTGTATGACCGGAGAGTCGGACTTTTCAACTGATAGGCTAATCTTGTAAAAATATCCATCTAGACGAGAAATGAATAATATTCAAAGACACTAGGTTCCAACGATTAGACATTAGGTCCTAATGATCCCAAAAAAATGGAAAAATTTGCCCAAATTTCTTTTGCACAACCGACAATTGCAAAATATCGAATCACCGTTATTTAATTTTGTTATTCGAAAAAAGTGTCTCTATCATCAAACAACTAAAGATGATGGGAAGATTGCTGACGAAAATGATGGAAATCGATTGGAAGGCTTACCTTCGTTAGTTTTGTCCCTCATTTCTGTGTAGTGCACTTGTCCTAGGCCAGCAACGAACTATTCTGATAAACTATACGATTGCGATATTAAGCGGCAAATCAGGGGCCAGATAAATGCATCGAGCGTTATAAATTACGAGTAGTGTTACGCACAATGCAGCCGCTCCTTAAAGAGTTCGGATGGTGCAAGGTAAATACAATGGGAATTCATCATTTTTACATGTGACTTGATTCCTGTTTGCTGACAATCTTGAACAATTATTGGTTATTATCTTTCTAATGTCGGATCAAGGAAGTCCAAGTGTCCTATAGGAAGACACTGACAAGGACGCTGGTCGCAACAACCTTCGCAGATAGTCAATATACTTCTTACCCGGGAGAAGCCTAAGTCAATTAATCCAATCCAATACAATTGGCGACAAAGTACACGCAATTTATTCCACCGCACTCAATAATTCCAACTAATACGTCGTAAATTGATCATGAAACGATTTATCCAATTTCCGATTTATCAGATTTTTCCTGTCCATTTTTTCCATGATTTTTACTACCGTTTTTTTCGTTTTTTCATAGTTTTTTATTTAGAAAAAAATTTTTGCAGGAAATTTTGATTTATTTTGAATTTAATTTAGGCTATTAAGAGCGGTGTTATTGAAAACGGCATTATTAAAAGCGGTACTAATAAAAACGGTACTATTGAAAACGGCACTATTAAAAGCGGCTCTATCAAAAGCGGTACTATTCAAAGCGGTTTTATTAAAAGCGATACTATTAAAAGCGATACTATTAAAAGCGATACTATTAAAAGCGGTCCTATTAAAAGCGGTCCTATTGAAAACGGTTATGTTGCGAGCCGCCCTATTAAAAGCGGTGCTATTGAAAGTGATGCAATGAAAAGTGGTTCTATTGCGAGTGTTTCTATTGAAAACGATCTTATTAAGAGCGGTCCTATGGAGAGCAGTTATATTGTAAGCGTCATTATTGTAAGCGTCATTATTGTAAGCGTCATTATTGAAAGCGTCATTATTGTAAGCGTCATTATTGAAAGCGTCATTATTGTAAGCGTCATTATTGAAAGCGTCATTATTGTAAGCGTCACTACTGTAAGCGTCACTATTGAAAGCGTTCCTATTAAGATCGGTCGTATTGAAAGTGATCTTATTGAGAGCGGTCCTATTAAAAATGGTTCTATTGCGAGCAGTCCTATTGAATGATGTCCTATTAATAGAAGTCCTATTGCGTGCGGTCTCATAGACGACGGTCTTATTGAGAACGGTCCTATTGAAAGCGGCCCTATTGAAAGCGGCCCTATTACGAATTGTTCCATAGAAAGCTGTCTTACTGAGAGCGGACCTATTACGAGCGTTTTCATAAAAGGCGGTTTTATTAAGAGCGGTTCTATTGAATACGGTCCTATTTAGAGCAGTCCTATTAAAAGCGATCTTATTTCGAGCAGTCCCATTGAAGGCGGTCTTATTGAGAGCGGTCCCATTGAATGGAGTTATATTAAGAACGGTCCTATTGTGAGAGGACCTATTTAGATTTGATACATTGACACATGAAAGCGATTGAAAGCAGTCCTATTGTCTGAAACTCTTCTGCGAGCAGTCTTCTTGCAAGCGGCACTATTGCGGGCGGTTCTATTGCTATTTTTTGTCAATCTTATAGAAAGCAGTACTATTATCATGAAGTTCAAAGAAACTTGTGGTAAATAGAAGGAAAAGAATCGAGCGATGATGAAAAGAAAGATATTACGAACGTCTTATTGTGAGTGGACCTATTGCGAACGATCCTCTTGTGAGTGGACCTATTGCGAACGATCCTATTGTGAGTGGACCTATTGCGAACGGTCTTATTGTGAGTGCACCTATTGCGAACGGTCCTATTGTGAGTGCACCTATTGCGAACAATTCTTTTGTGAGTGGACGAATTGCGAACGGTCCTATTATGAGTGGACCTGTTGCGAATGGACCTATTATGAGTGGACCTATTGTGAACGATCCTATTGTGAAAGGACCTATTGCGAACGATTCTATTTTGAAAGGCCCTATTGCGAACGATTCTATTTTGAAAGTACCTATTCCTGACGGTTCTATTGAGTGTAGACGTATTGTGAACGGTCCTATTGAGAGTATACATATTGCGAACGGCCCTATTGAGAGTATACATATTGCAAACAATCTTATTGTGAAAATAACTGTTACGAACGGTCCTATTGAGAGTAGACATATTCCAAACGATCTTATTGTGAAAATACATAATGCGAACGGTCCTATTGAGAGTAAATATATTGCGATCGGTCCTATTAAGAGTAGATATATTGCGATCGGTCCTATTGCAAAAGAGCCTTTTGTGTCCATTAAATACTGAAAGTTTTCATAAAAAATACATCGACTTGATAAACAATTAAATACATCGGATAATTTTCTTTTTAAAATTTGTTTAAAAAATATTTTATTAAATATTTTTTATATTATTAATATTTTCGAATAAACGCAATGTTTGTGCTTCAAAATGCTTCGAATTTTTTAGACGAATTTTCAGTGGTTCTTTTTATTAAGTAATTCAGATTTCCAGTTCAACTTAAAATGCTTCATTGATAAAAGAAAATGTTTTCACGTGTATTTTTAAACTGATTATTAAATTCATTTTTAAAATTCATTTTTGTATTCATTTTCAAATCCAATTTTAATCCATTCAATCTGAGATTAAATTCAAAGTTCTACTTACGTTTCGTAATACTCCTTTGAAAACGATTTTTTCTAAGTTGCCAGGTCATTGGCCTCGACATAATTTATTCTATTCGGGCTCTTCGAAAACTATCAAGTGTACTTTTAGACAAATAATACGTTTAGACTAGTTTTAATTCTCGTTTTTAAAGATTCGTGGACCATTAGATGATATTTAAACAAACTTTTGGACGATTTTTAAATAAACTTTTAGACGATTTGCAAAAAAAGATAAGAAATTGGACACTTTTCAAGAGAAAGAACTTGTAGATGAATTTCCAGTTCTCACACTATCATTTTCAAATGACATTTGAGAGTTCCTTTCTTCAACATTAAATAAATAAAAATCACAATCTACACACAACGTGTCAAATTTTATGGAATATTAACATAAATTATGATTATTTAAATTGATACAGTTGTGTTTACATTTGCGAACCAATTTTTGAAGATAACTTGTTCGTTTATTTGATGCTAATTAAATGGCCCAGAAGATAAAAATATTATTGGAATGAATTTTCATTATCATTGTGAATTACGAGTTAAAAATAAAAAGTAATTTATTAGTCATTCGTACTATTTATTCTAGACTCTTCCTAGATTTTCAAAAAAATCCTCTTTTAATATTTTTTAACAATTTGTCACAAATGTATTCTAGGGACGAAAGTTGGTTCCATTTGTTTGCAAATTTGCTTTTGAAATTATTCATATTTTTTTAAAATACATTTTATTCAATAATATGTTCTGTTTTGATGTTATAATTAAGTGCAAATATTTTGTTATTATTTTGAAGAATTCGATTTGAACGACCGATTACAAGGACGATTTTTTAAAATAATTTTGTAAACATAAACTCAACGGTTTAAGTAACGTAATATTATTGATCAATTGCGCCGTTGATAAGACTTTTAATATTATGCTATCAAAGAATACTGACTAGCCTCGAAACAAATGATAAAATTTACAATATATAGATTTATTTCTAGCATGTATATATATAGTTGATGCAAGTACACTTTGCATGACTAATAAGGAAACATGAAACATGAAAATATGAAAACATATTATTTAATATCGAATTTCACGTTTAATTAAAATAACCATTGTTTTTGATTCGAAGACCCTCTGGTGGCTGTTGAGCATCGTGTATTTCTCCTCGAATTTGCGAAATTTGCTTTTCAGATTCGAACGCTTCTGCTGCTCTTCGTTCGGCATTTAATCTGGAATATTACAAATTTTAAATAAAATTTTGATTTCAAGGAAAAAGCTTTCTTTTTGCTTCCTCATAGGAAAGCATTGTTTAATATTTTTTACGTTCAACTGTACATTTTTTACAGCTTTGCATTTTTTACAATCATTAATTTACATTTTTTATAATCCTACATTTACAATCAGTTCTACATTTTTTCATTCGGCTATGAATTTTACATAAATTCTACTGAACAAATGTTAAATTATTCGGCTCCAAAAACATTTTGAATGTTTTTTAGAACGTTCCTTTTTCTGTCAAATTTTCCTAGAATATTGCATATAGTTTCTATGACATAACAAAAACGATTCCGAAACATTTGAGAATCGTTTTATGCATGGTCTAATAACGTCGTATAGAGACAGTTCAAAAACGTTTTTCTTAAAAAAAGTTTTGACAAAAGTTTTTTTTTTAATGTAATGAAAATCATTCTCAACAATTTTTGGGTCGTTTCTAAACCAAATTCACTAGAATATTTCTTAATTTATGATTGATATTACAAGTTACTATCAGATTATGTAATACAACCCATTAATAGTGCAGTTATTAATATTAATAGATTATACAATAAGAATTATAAGCTGATTATATAATTTACTTCTAACTATAATTTTCTATTTTATCAATTTTCTTTGTTCTTCATAGACAATAAGCAATAAACAATCTGCACATTTCCTTCAAACATTTGCTATTCCCCTCAACATTTTTTAAACATTTTTTAAACATTTTTTCAGCCTTCGATTTAGCAGAAAAAAGACGAAAATTTTACATTCAAAATATTGTATAGATTGATGTATATTCCCGAAACTTTTTTACATCAAAGTAAAATTTTTGAAAAATGAGTGTGTGCAATTTTTCTTTCTGTTCTTTAAAAAAAATTTTTAGGCCTCGATTTGTTATAAAAAGACAAAAATTGATGCAAATTCCAAACCCTTGTTTGCATCAACGTAAAATTTTAAAAAAATACTGCCTCATTTTTGTGCAATTCTTGTTTCTGAATTTTCTTTTGCATTTTTTTCAGCCTTCGTTTCGCGATTAAAAAAAAATGATGTAAATTCCAAATCCGACATTTGTTTTTGTATTAACGTGAAATATTTTGTAAAAAATGAGGCTTAAGTGTGTGCAATTTTTCTTTATGTTTTTTTTTAAAATTTTCTTTTTAGTCTTCGATTCGACATAAGGAGACAAAAATTGATGCAAATTCCAAACCCTTGTTTACATCAACGTAAAATTTTTAAAAATAGGCTTTATTTATTTTCATGCAATATTTGTTTTTTTTTTGCATTTTCTTTTAAGCTTTCGATTCGACAAAAAAAGGACGAAAAATCAGCTGGATTACAAAGCCGACAGTTGTTTGAATCACAGTGAAATTTTTCTCCACTTGTTATTGGAATTTTTATTATTACTAATTTTTATTGTCTAATTATATTGTTGTAAGGACCATTATCCAATTACAGGTACAATTGCATTATGTGCAATAGAATCTGCAATAAATTTGCAAGGCACAATACAATAATTTTCTTACCTATCAATTTCCTCCATTGCTTTGATGATAGCTTCGTTAACAGTGTATTTGGCTTTTGCTTGAGAGCAATCGACGTTATGCCACCACTCGCAAACCAGTCTCTCCTGATTAAAAATGGTCCCATTGGTACAGAGAAAGGAATCCTTTCTTCCTCCTGGCTGGCAAATGTGGTACATTTGGCAATCGGACTCAGGATCTGCATAGTATCCAGGATACAATTGGGAATCGCAGTCAAATGCAGTTTCAGGAATTGTGTTGAAATTCGGATAATCTTTGCCAGCGATTCCAAAGATATTGCTCTCGGGATCAGTCGAATAATTCTCAGTGTCTTGAGACTCGGCAGTACTGAATTTTGGATTCTGCTTTGAACTCGCTAGGATGTAGCCCTCTTGTGCCTGAATGCAAATGTGATTAATGAATGGCTTCAGATGGATAATGACATGAGACTGCCAATGAATGGCGGGGTCAAAGAGTTATCTTTCATCGTTGTTGCAGGTGACAGGGAAATTGCACCAAAGTTCAGACTCGTTTAGTATTATATTCTCCACATTCTCTGTTCTACATTCCCAAAGGGCGTTATGCATAATATGTACAAATTTTTCTTTTTTTTGTTTCTTAAGTTACATGTTGCAAAATGTCAGGGTAGTGATTATTACGGCTTTTTTTCTTTTCGTTATGATTAATTTGTTTGATAAATTGATTAAGATTAATTTTCTTCATGATGAATTGATTATCATTTATTTGCTTCGTTTTAGTCACTATTTATCTTTAGTTTTACTAACAACTTATCTTTAGTTTTATTAATATTTTTGTCTTTATTTTTATTCGCAATTTCCCCTTATTTTTATTACCAATTTTCCTATATTTTTATTGCCAATTTTCCCTTATGTTTATTGACAATTTTCTCTTATTTTTATTGACAATTTTCCTTTATTTTTATTGCCAATTTTCCCTTATTTTTATTACCAATTTGCACTTATTTTTATTAACAATTTTTCCTTAGTTTTATTAATTATTTGCCCTTATTTTTATTAACAATTTTTAAACGCGTTGAAACTATTATCAAACATAACCTACAATCGTTTGCTTCTAAGGTCCCTTTTTTCGGAGCAGGTCATACTTTATTTTTTAAACATCTTTTTAAATTAGCTTTTTATGCAGTTTTTTAAAGTGGTTTTTAAAAATTAGTCCATTCAATTTTTTAATATTCGAAAAAAGGTGGATAATTATAATCACTGATGTGATTTAATATTCGAAAAAAGGTGGATAATTATAATCACTGATGTCCTTACTCTTGAAAAAGAAAATGAAAAGAGCAAAATCGGGACAAAAAATAAGTTTGAAATGATAGTTACAGAAACAGTATCAAACAGATCAAGTTTGATGAATCAAAAGGCACAAAAAATCAAAAGGCTTTTTGAATCAAAGGCGCAAAAAATATAAAAACAAAAAGAGAGAATAAATGTAAGAAAATAGGACAGAAAACATGAAAACAGAGAAAAATAAAATATGAAAAGAAACAATAATAAAAATATGAAAACAGAAAAGGATAAAATATTTAAACAAACAAGAATAAAATATAGAAAGAAACAATAATAAAAAATATGAAAACAGAAAAGGATAAAATATTTAAACAAACAAGAATAAAAATAAGAAAACAAACAAGAATAAAAATAGGGAAACAAACAAAAATAAAAAGACGAAAACAGACAAGAATAAAAGTGTGAAATCAAAAATGAATAGAAAATATAAAAACAAAAACGAATAGAAAATATGAACACAAAAATGAATAGAAAATATGAAAACAGAAAAGAGCGAAAATATGAAAACAAAAAATAGTGAAAATGTGAAATAAATAAAACGCAAGTGAAAAAAGAAAATGTAAACAAAAAAGAATAAAAAATAAATAAAAAAAATAACATTCAAATAAAAAGAAGAACCGAAATGAGCGAATCCTAAATAAACAAATTCGTAGTAAACAAATTCCTTTCTCAATGAAGGAACAATTTTTATTTAACATTTTTGAATTCATGTTTTTTTGAATTTGTGTTTTTCGAATTTGTGTTTTTCGAATTTGTGTTTTTTAAATTTGTGTTTTTTGAATTTGTCTTTTTTATTGGTTTGATTATTAATTTACATACATACCTTGATGAGACAAAAGACGTAAAAAAGAAAAAGCGTAAACTTGATGATAGTCATGTTGAATGCAAAAGGATTTTTTGAAAAAAATGAAAAAATCTCACTGTTTTCGGATGAAGGACGATCGAAGAATTAATACCTTGATGAAATGTTAATCTGCCTTTTATACTAAAAATCTTGACACAATATCCTTGACATGACTCTTTCCCGAAAAACTGAAAGATTCTTTGATGAATCGCAACATCTTTTAAGTTACCAGCGAAAGTGATCTGAATTTTTTCAATCAAGGATTGCGTAAAAAAAGTCTTACCCATCTTTCTGTAAATCGACATTGCGAATCGTGACCTTATTTTGAAGAATGTCTTGGCCCCTTAGGCAATTGATGATCCACATTAAATGTTTCTTAAACACATCATCTAGAGTGAAAGTTCAATTAAAACGTATTCGGAAAATCGTCAAATTCATAGATTTTTTTTCACTTTTGTATTCAATTTTTATTCTCTGCTCTTTCAATCCCCCTTTACGCAAAAGAATTTTTTTCCATATTTTGATTACATGTTTTCCTTTCATTACATTGCATTATTTATTCCAATTTTTAATCTAATTTTTATTTCAATTTTCATTTTAATTTTTATTCCAATCTTTATTCTAATTTTTATATGAATTTTTCTTCCAATTTTTTTCCAATTTTTATTTTTTTTACAGTATTTATTATTCTACTTTTTATTTAATACTATTATTTAATTTTTTAATTTTATCATTAATTCCATCTTTTTATTTTATTAAATTATTTCATTTTTTAAGAAACTATTTTCCATTTTATTATTTACAAACTGTATATATTTTTGTGTTAAAAGATTTTCAGAAATGCAGAGTTTGTTTTAAGAAGATTGGATGTTTGAGAAAATTAAATTTGCTGGAAAATTAGATTTTGCAAGAACTCTTTTTTAAAAAATAAGATCTTGAAGACATTTGCATATTTCGAAAAGCACATCTTTTAGAAAAATTCAAATAAATTTAAATTTTCGATAAAGTTATGTTTTTAAAAACCTAGATCTTCAAATTAATTGTACTTTCAAAAAACATGATTTTCAAATCAATTGTATTTTTAAAAAACCAGATCTTCAAATCAATTGTATTTTTAAAAAACCAGATCTTCAAACTAATTGTATTTTTAAAACCTCAGATCTTCAAACCAATAGCATTTTAAAAAACTCAAATCTACAAATCAATTGCATTTTCAAAAAATTATATTTAAAAAAATTTTATATCTTGAAAAATTAGGCATTAAAGTACTGAATGTTAAAAAATGGATTCTTTAAATAATTAAATTTCAGAGAAAAGTTCATTTTCAATGAAATGAAAGAAAGATTAAGAAACGTGTTTTTAAAAGATAAATAACTAGCTAAAGTTGTTTGGAAAGAGGATAAATTTTATGGTTAAAGGCGACTTGCAGGCACGTAATACTAATTTTCAGTGCTATTCCCATAATAGGGTCTTAATGATTCCGCTCCCTTGGAATATACTTGTATATAAGATGACGAACGGCAGTTATTCGCTGTCTCTATTTCACCAATGCCCATAAATGAAGCAAGAAAATCTCTTTTTCTTCGTAAAGCTGTGAAATACCGAGAGGAAAAGACGTGCCAAATTGAGTTAAGCCAACATCTTTCACGTCGTTATTTCTCTTCATACCAAGCATTCGCTTTTTCTCCAACACCTACCAATTTTCTGACTCAAAATCTCAATTTGCTTTTTTTCTTTTAGCTCGCAAAATATCTGCACTTTGAGAATCTTCTCAAAACATTGGTAAAATATTTTTGGATTTATATTTTGTGTGGATTTTGTTCGTGGAATTTCAGTAGATTCTTGTAGAGTTTTAGTAGAACATTAGTAGTACATTAGTAGAACATTAGTAGAACATTAGTAGTACATTAGTAGAACATTAGTAAAATCTAAAATGTTCGTAGAACATTAGTAACATGTTATGAGAATATTATTAGAACATTAGTAGAATATTAGTACATTAGTAGAAAATTATTAAAAAATTAGTAGAACATTAGTAGAACATTAGTAAAGTCTAAAATGTTCGCAGAACTTAGTAAAATATTAGTAGAACATTAGTAGAACATTAGTATAGTACATTAGTAGAACATTAGTAGAACATTAGTAGAACATTAGTAAAATCTAAAATGTTCGCAGAACTTAGTAGAATTTTAGTGGAACATTAGTACAACATTAGTAGTACATTAGTAGAACATTAGAAGAACATTAGTAGATCATTAGTAAAATCTAAAATGTTCTTAGAACCTAGTAGAATGTTAGTAGAACATTAGAAATATGTTAGCAGAATATTATTGGAATATTAGTAGAATATTAGTACATTAGTAGAACATTATTAAAAAATTAGCAGAATATTAGTACAACATTAGTAAAACATTAATAGAAAATTAGTAAAATATTAGCAGAAAATTAGTAGAACATGAGTAATACATTAGTAAAATCGAAAATATTTTGCAGAATTTAGTAGAATTTTAGTAGAACCTTAATAATATTTTAGCAGAATATTACTAGAATATTAGTAGAGTATTAGTACAACATTAGTAGAACATTAACAGACCATTAGTAAAACATTAGTAAAATATTATCAGAACATTAGTAGAACATTAATAGACCATTAGTAAAACGTTAGTAAAATATTAGCAGAACATTTGTAGAATATTAAGAGAACATTAGTAAAACATTAGTAAAATATTAGTGGAATATACAATCATTATGTTTAATCTTTATTAATTTAATTAATCTATTTTGTCTACAGTTCTTGAAAAAATTTACAAATTCAGTGAAAGATTTCACAAAGTTAGTAAAATTTGATACAAAAAGCGGATTATTTTAGAATATTTGTGCAAACATATTTTATTATTATAAACAATAATTCTACACGTACATTTATTTTATTTTTTTTAAAAAATGTTTTACATTCGTCTTGAACAACAAATTTTCAGTATAAAAGTACAGTTTACAATTTTAGAATATTATTTAAAAAAAAAGAAAAATACGACTAGTGCTAAAAAGCCTCGGATATGGCATTTGATTCTTAAATAATTAATTCACTGTCTTATCTTGTTTGCTTACATTTTAAAATTTACTTAAACATACAACTACAAACACTATCATCGACGAAACATAATGAATGCCAATTTTCAGTCTTCCTAAAAATTATAAATTATAATAATATTGTGATTATTATTATTAATTTAATAAAAACATCTTTTTGCCTTTTATCTTAAATAAGATTCAATAGATTGACTATTATTTGTTTATCGTTTGTGTATTTTATCTAACAATTTAGTTTGTATTGAAATACAAACTAAGCAATAAATAAATCATAAAAAGCTTACTTTTAGGCTATTCTATACTTTCAATTTTTAACAAATGGGTCGTATTCGAAATATACGGCTTCTAACATTTCGATTATTAATTTTTCTGAAATTTTCGTAGAGCTCAGATGCTTGTTATTTTTCCTAATATTTAAAAAAATGCTTTCATTTATTTAAGTACTGGACATTTTTTTTACTTGAATACTAAAAACCCTTTCGAATTTTTGAGGCAATAATTTTTTTTTAACGTACGGAAATAGCAATATTTTTAAGCTTATTTGAGTACCAATATTAATCAAATTATTTAAGTATTAATATTCTCCAAATTATGCAAGTATCAATATTTTCCAAATAATTTAAGTAACAGTATTCTCCAAATGATTTAAGTACAATAATTCTCCAAATAATTTAAGTATCAATATTCTCCAAATTATTTTAGTACAATAATTCTCCAAATAATTTAAGTATCAATATTCTTCAAATTATTTTCAACAACACAAATTATTCAAATTATTCAAGTACCAATATTTCCATTTTACCACCAAGAAGTCTTAATTTAATCAACAACTAAAATTCCGCCGCGAGGGGTCAATTATCATAATTAAACGAAGTGCCATAATTGCCCGCATTATAATTATGCTCATTCCTGTTATTTTTCTCATTACGATTCTGTTGAAAATCAGATTTCTCATCTGCGAACCTTGAGTTGTCATGAGCAGGTGTAAATCCACTAATTTGACCAAATGATCTTGACCCGCTCGATGCTTGCGTTCCCAAAGAAAAGAGTCCATTGTTTTTCGGATTCGGTATAATAGCAGTTTCTTTGTTCTCCAAATCTTTTGAATTTAAATTTACACCGTCACCTGAAGTCGAGAAACCAGGAGGTCGTAAATTACCTTCGGGTTTTCGACCAATTGACAAAGATCTGCTTTGTCCGTTTCCTATTCTATCATTTTTATTTTCAAAATTCTCTTCAGTTTTTGAAGACTTTTCGGCGTAATAGTTATTGTAAAAGTTTGTGCTTTCTTTCAATGGAGGCTTCTCCGAAGACAGGCTCGTAGATTCAGAATCGTATTCAAATTGGTTTTCAAAATTGACTGGCTTTTTGTTCAAAATGGTATTATCTACTTCCTGTTGATATTGTCGGTCAAAATCTTCTTCCTCAAAATTGCTTCTCTCGTGGTTATTTTTGTCTTCTTGGAATTCTCCATCTTCTGGATTGTCGCTACTTTCTGTTGTTTCGGATTTATAATTTTCTTCGTCGTAATTTGACTCTTTGCGGAGGAAGTTGATAACTGATGGGGTTGTGAAACTGTTGGGATGATCTGAAGATGCAAAATGGTTTGATGATGTTGAAAATTGATTCCTTAAAGTTGCGAAATTATTCGTTGGAGTTGCAAATTGATTCGTTGGAGATGCGAATTGATTCGTTGAAGATGGAAAACTATTTGTTGAAGATGCAAAATCAGTATTTGAAGATACAAAACGGTTTATTGAAGATGTAAGATCAGTGTTTGAGGCTAGAAAACCGTTTCTTGGGGATACAGAATCACTATTTGAAGCTACAAAACCATTTTTCGAAGTTGTAAAATCATTTCTTTGATTATTTGCAACTTTCTTCTGATGTTTGAAATTCGTGCTTAAATCGGGGTCCTTATTTTCTCCAGTTTTTCCATAATTGGCTGCGAATCCTCTTGGGATAGAGTCCGAAAATTTGTTTCCGTTTTGGGACTCACCGGATTGAAGATTATTATTTTTGACAGATTGACCTTGAATGTTATTAAAAATATTAGGATTGTGGTTGTTGAAAGAATCACCATTCTTGTTGTCAAAAGAATTACCATTCTGATTATTAAAAGAATTCTGATTATCGAAAGAATTAACATACTGATTGTTAAAAGAATTACTCTTCTGATTATCAAAAGAACTTTCTTTGTTAAAAGAATTACCCTTCTGGCTGTTAAAATAATTACCATTCTGGTTGTTCAAAACGTTACCATTCTGGTTGTTCAAAACATTACCATTTTGGTTATTCAAAACATTACCATTTTGGTTATTCAAAACATTACCATTTTGGCTCTTAAAAAAATCTCCACCCTGATTAAAAGAATGATCATTTCTGTAGAAAGAAATTCGATTTTTATTAAAACGATTATCATTCTTATTAAAGGAATTACCATCCTCTTTGAAAGAATTACCATCCTGATTAAAGGAATTACGATCCTGGTTGAAAGAATTACGATCCTGGTTAAAAGAATTACTGTACTGATTAAAAGAATTACGATCCTGGTTGAAAAAATTACCATCTTGATTAAAAGAATTAACATCCTGGTTAAAAGAATTTCCGTTTTGGTTATTAAAAACGTTTCCTTTCTCGTGACCATAACGATGATCATTTTTCAAGTACCTAGCGTTTTCGTTCTCATAATTATTGTTAATCCTCGGCTGATTGGTTCTATTCTGTTCATTAATAGTGGATTGATTTCGATCATCGAAATTCGAGGATTGAACCAATCGTCTCGTCGAATTTCTATTTTGATTTACTTTCGTATTTTTATTTAAATCATCCTGATTCGATTTTCGTCCACTTGATTTATTTCTCGAGTATCCAAGTCCACCTTCACCTGTACCTGCGAGCGACAAATCATTTGCATCGTTTAATGAATTATTCTCCTGATAAACTAATTTATTCTTCTGATAAGCTGAATTATTATCCCGATAAGCAGAATTATTGTCCTGATGAGCTGAATTATTGTCCCGATAAGCAGAATTATTGTCCTGATAAGCCGAATTATTGTCCTGATAGGCTGAATCCTGGACAGAAGATTCTTTACCAAGATCTGCATTTTCTGTCTCGTAATATTCTCCCGTTTCTCGAAGATCTGATTCAATCGGTCCTCGATTGACTGATTCCTTCAAGGAGAAAAGATCACTTGCCTGCTCACATTCAAAATCGTACCACCAGTCGCAAACCAAATATTTCTGATTGAAGATACTTCCGGGTGGACAGAGGAAGGAACTTTTAACGTCTCCTACGTTGCAGACGTGGAATACCTGCAGGCAGAATAATCTGGTTAATAAAATCTCGGAGAAAGTTACAAAAGATTTATGTCATTTTAGACTTGCTTTGTCTTGCAAAGCGCATTTTTTAATTAGTGATACATTTAATTATTGTTATGAATTTTTAATTTTACTTTGTAATTAATTGGTGTCTGGCTGTGAAATTATTTTTCTACTCGAGAGATTATTTGTCTGAACATGAAATTCCTTTTCTACTAGGATGAATCCGCGGACGAGTGAGTGAAAAATTCTTTCACGGTAAGACACGTTCATGCAATTTACACTGCGAGCATTCGATTTTGAAACTTTCAAACAGTGCGTTTTTATGTTTGATCGATGAATAATAATAACACATTAATTTAAAGATAATAAAAAAAATAATAAATAGCAATATGAGAATAAAATAACAATAATAATAGAATATCAATGAAATAATAATAAAGAAACAGTAATAATAAAGAAACAGTCATAATAAAACAGTAATAATGAAACAATGCGAGACATGTTGAAAATTCAATTTTGTTGACAAATAAACTCGGATCTTGCTGTGGAAGTGAAAACCGTAATAGGGAACGTTCACAAATCACGTCACGCTATTTTTCCAAATTTTTTACTCCTACCTCCCCCTTGTCTCGATATGTCACGTAGGAGTATACCCTCCCTCAAAAGGACGTCACATTTTCAAACACACCCCCAATTTTTTTCATATTTTTCTTTTTCAAAAAACATTAAAAAGTTTTTATAGTTACAATATAATTATTATATTTAAACCTTTTATTTTACTGATCTTGCAGTTTGTCTCAAAAAAATATTTTAAAAAACAACCTAACGCACAAAATTATTATTCTGCTTTTAAATAATTTAAAAAAGAACTGGGACGTCAAATTTAGGGTGACTCCCCCCCCCCTCATACCCCATGTCACGTTTTGTCACGTTTCGTAACACCTCACCCCCAGCCCGTCCCAGAGAGTGACGTCATTTGACACTTCATCAAAAAGTTAATTTTAAATGTGCAAAGATTGACCATTGCTTGCTTTGTCGACAAAAACTGTTGTAAAATCGTAGGAAATAAATATTTTCAAGCGGCCTATAAAATTACACCAAGCTTTTTATATGCCAAAAAGCTCCGCGCAAAGAAATCATTAAAA
>WNHD01000520.1:0-29651 GCA_011057455.1 Ganaspis sp. Gsp50
AGTATTTTGAAGTGGTCTGCAGTATTTTGAAATATTTTCAAGACATTTTAAGTATTTGTGAATATTTTGGAGTAGTTTGAAGTAGTCTGAAGTATTTTACAGTAGTTTTAAGTAATTTGAAATATATTGAATTTTTCTTCTGTAAAAAAAAGTATTATAAAATTTGGATAAAACTCAATAAACGTAAAGTAAAGAAATGAAATGAAAAAAATAATTTCCATGATATAAATGGAAATTCCATGAGATTTCCATGATTCCATGGGGAATAATGAAATTCCTTGAGAATTCCAGGTATTCCATGTTTTCTAGAGTTGTAGAAATTCCGTAATAAATTTGAAAATAATTTTTTATTTATGATTTCTATGACAGTATTTGTTGATTATTATTATTAATGGTCTTAATTATATTTTATACATAATATGTCGATTTATTCGCTTTCTAAAGTAGAAAATTTTGCTCAAAGGAACTTTGATTAAAAAATGAAAATTTTTTAACTTATATTAAAAAATGTAATTTTAAACGTCATAATTCATAAAATTTAAGAAACTCAAGGTTTTGTTCTAAAATTCAAGTATAATTCAAGGTTTTCAAGGTGAAAAAAAATTCAAGTACTTTTCAAGGTTTTCAAGGAATTGAAGGTCTGTGGACACTCTGAAATTGCCTAAAATTGACAAAATAAAAACTTCTTTGCATAAAATTCAAGGGATTCAAAAAGACGAATTTTTGCGAATGTGAATTTAAAGATTATAGTAGATTCAAAGGAGAATAAAAATTGCAAAAAAATTGACATAATACTTTGTAGATTCAAGACGAAAAAAAATTTTGGTAGAATAATAATTTCTCATTCACTTTTGTAGTTCTATTTGAGTATTGGACTCGGAGTTGGTGGACTTCGTGTCTTTCAAGACAATTTCACAAGCGATAAATATAACAAACCTTGGAAGAACTCAGGGGCAAAGGTTAATCAATTATTTAAATTATGATTATAAGTACCCTTTAAATTATTATTCTATAATGCACATATTTCTAAGAAATGTTATTAAATTTTGCATTGCAGGCAATGTTGAACTTCTGGAAAGCCAAAAATGAATGGCTGCCAAGTTGGAAGAGACAAGGTGGAGCAGAAACTAGCTTGAAAATAAAATCAATCCGAATCTGGTCCGTTTGAGAACCAGATTAATTTATTTATTTTTAAATCTATTATTACTGGGTCTGATTAGAAAAATTGAATATTTTACAATTATCGAGAAGAGCTTCCCAAAGAAACGAGGTAATAAAAGAATCTTCTGTATTTACAAGAATGTGGTTGTAATATTTTCTGAAAGCTGGATGAGGCAAACGACCAACCGAGGCCGGAGGTTGTTTCCTTTTACAATAAAGAAGCCTCCACACTAATGAAATTTTAAATTTTTACTTTTTTAATAAACAATTTATCATAATATCCAGCTTCGATAACGCTACCTTCCACTTATCCTTAATTTATTTAAATTTCCATCGCATAATGATGATTCAACATTTTTCAAAATTACTCAGGACTTAAGCAATTTTGATTCTGTTTTTTTAATCTACTACAAATAATATTGCAGTATTTTTTGTATCAAAATCTTTTGTGAAAACTACTCTCACAAACGGTTAAAAAAAAACTTTTGCGAAATGAAAACTCTCACAATAAATATAAAAATATATATAAAAAATAAAAAATGCATAATGCAGCTTTGACACTTAATTTTTTTTTGGTTCCTCAACTCCAACACTAACATTTGTAATGATTCAGAAAAAATTGTCTAAAGTAATAAAAATTTATGAAGCTTAAATATAAAGTTAGAAATATTATTTTTTCGAGAAACAATCAAAAACTTTTTTCTGAATGATAAAATTTTTCAATTTTTATCAGCCTTGTTAAAGTTTCTTTATTGTAAGTTTCCATTTCTTTCTTTTCATCGTGAATAAAAAAAATACCAAACTTATCTTCTCTTGACTTTAAATTTTCTTTCAAAATATTGTTCCTTTATCAGAAAACTTGTTTTCTAGAGAAAAACCTGTTTTTTAAAATTAAACGCAAAACGCAATTTTAGATCCATATGGGAGTAAATAAATTTTTTCAAATTTTAGATAATATTTTTAAAAACTGCAATAACAGACATCTGAATTTAGAAAATTTTAAACTTCTAGCAAAATGAAAATAATGTATCGAATTTTATAGAAAATATTTCTCTTGCGAAGCACAAGTTCAGAATAACTGTATACGCTTTTATTTGATTATTTTTATTACTTTTTTTTACGAACCTACTTCTGTGCCACTACTTTTTCATTCAGTATATTATTTTCTTCATTTTGTTGATAATTTCCTCTAGTCTATGTGATTTTCTTCAATTTTTTTCTGTACTTGAATTTGTTTTAGACTTTTTATTCGTTCATAAGAAATTTTCGTAATTTCTTGTTTAGTTTTAGCGAGTTTTCTTTTATTATAATAACTGTTTTATATTCACAATACATTTTTTAACTATCTTTTGAAACTGTTAATTTTTTTCGCCACCGAAAGCAACTAACAATATTTGCTTTATTCCATTATTTACCGTAATTTCAATTGTTTTTAATTTTCTACAATTTTGCATATTTGAAGGTGGTTTTTATTTAAGATTTTTTTTATTTTGAAATTGTTTGTTTATTTGTTTTTTGTTTGTTTATTTGTTTTTTGTTTGTTTATTTGTTTTTTGTTTGTTTATTTGTTTTTTGTTTGTTTACAATTCTAAAATTTTTGGTCTTTTAATGTCAAATTTATTTCTTTCTTTTTTTAGTGAAAAATTCTAGAACTTTTGGTCCTTTAGTAACCAATTAATTCTTTTGATGCCAAAAATTCTGATTTTCTTTTCTTTCTTTCTTTAAGAATTTTCTGCATTTTATTTAAAAAATTATTATTTTCGAGTTTGATTTGCTTTTCTTGTGTCCTAATAATTCGGTACAATTTCCTATTTTTTTTTATTCCGTTTTTTGTGCTCTTAACTTTCGGATAATTTTCTTCAATTTGATTCTTTTCATGCCAAAAAATTTGTCAAATTTCAATTATTTTTGTCAAAATTGTCCTATTAATCTCCAATTTTCACTCAGTCTTTTTTATTTTTACCCAATTTCTTCAAATTATTGATAATTTTTCTACTAAACTTTTTAAAAACTTTTTTGGTCATTTTTTAATTCGCTTCCTTACTGTCAATTAAAGTGTACAATTATCTTCAGAAATTGTTAGTTATGTTTATGATTGAAGCAAAATCTATGTTCATGTTTTAATTCACGTGTACCTTGAAAGTTTGATTAAATTGAAAGCTTGTAAATATTTTTTGTTTTTTTTTTAAATGACAAGAAAATCTTGTTAAACAGTGAAAAGCTTTGGAAATTGATGTGAAAGTAAGGAGGATTTTTTCGGATTACGCTTGAAAATTGAAATCTCCAAGATGTCAAGATGAATATTTTGATTTGAGCGAAAGTGACGTATCGGTATCCATCGACTTTTAGCAGGTGTTTCTTCATTTTGCAAGGTCAATACCAGGTAGAAGGAATTTCTTTTATTTTACTATAGTTTTATTCGAGGTGAACCGGTTTTTCAGGAAGCCCGTATTTGTTATTACAGGCTATTGTTTTATAGTTTATCCCATATATAAACAGATAATTAATCAGGAAATCCAGTTAATTAACCAGCACATTCACCAGTCATCCAACTAACTCTAAAAGTCTTTAGTTTCGAGTCATTCAACTTCTTCTAAAATGGTAATCCAAAAATCTATATAATCTTCTTTCGAGAAAAATTGCAATTTTCCAAAAAATCGATATTTATCTTGTATATTTTATCTTCTTTTTCAACTTATTTTCTTCTATTATTCTGTTCTTATTTTCTTCTATTCTTCTCTTCTTATTTTCTTCTTTTCTTCTATTTCTATTTTTTTATTTTCTTCTATTCTTATTTTCTTCTATTCTTATTTTCTTCTTTTCTTATTTTCTTCTTTTCTTTTTTATCCTTTTCTTTTTTCTCTTTTTATTTTTTACTTTTTCCTCTGTTTGTCCTTTTCTCTTTTTCAACGCACAAACATTTTCCCCAATAATTGAAAAAACAGCATTTCATTAAAATGAAAAACTATGGCGGCTATAAATAGAGAATTACAATGTGGCAATTAATAACAATGAAGCTATAGTAGAATCATGAAATGCAAATTGTCTCATTGTAATTTGAAAATAAGTAATATGATTCTTATCGGATTATTATTTGCATATCAAGAATTCCCGTATGATCAATAATCGTAGAAATATTTCTGTGACATGAGAATTTTTATGGAAAGAAAAAACCTTTGAAGAATTGCAACTTGAAACTTGAGAGAAGAGTAGCCAGAGGCTGTGGCTACTTCGTTCCTTTCTTCCTCGATCAATTATCAATTTTACACTGACTGTCTGCAGTCGACCCATTGCTCTCTCACCGTTCCCTGCTTTTCACAATTATTCCTCCAAGGATCGCGAACAGACCTCTTTCAAACAGGACGCTCTCATTTTTTCTCTTCTGAAGAAAAAACAAATTATTAAAATTCAATAAATAATCTAGAATCAAAGTTTGAATAATCAAAATTGCCAAAATAAAGTACAAAAGTTGTCAAAGAAAACTAAAAAAGTTGTCAAAATAAACTAAAAAGGTTGTCAAAATAAACTACAAAAGTTGTCAAAATAATATACAAAAGTTGTCAAAATAAAGTAAAAAAAGTTGTCAGAATAAACTAGAAAAATTGTTGAAATACAATAAAAAAAGTTTGCAAATAAAATAGAAAAATTAGAAAAGACAAAAAATCAATTATTGCAAAACAGATTAATCGCAAAAAATTACAGAAAGTATAAGTAAGAGACAATTACGGAAAATAAAAAATTGGACAAGTTTTTGTTTGGTGATTTTATAATGAAAAGGGCTCGAAATGTGCTATTGGTTACAATTATTATTGTTTTGTGCGACTGTACAATTTCACATCGATTTCGTTCAAAACGATCTGGTGAGTTGACAATTTATTTCTGTATTTATTTTTTTCAATTATAATATGTATTAAGATAGTAGTAAAATATTAGTAAAATAGTAGTAAAATAGTAGTAAATGTCAATAAAATTTATTCAAGTCATTTAAAAATATCACTATTCAATTTGTAAAATAAAATAAAATTTTCCTTTAACTATTATGCTCATCGTTTTATTCATTAGTTATGTAAAATTTAAAATTAATTAATTATGTACCTACAGAAAATAATTAATATTTTTCTTACTCATTTTGAATTCTCGCAATTTCTTTTTATCCGTAGTTTTTTTAAAATCAATTTATATTATTATTTTTACATTACTTATTTATAATATACAAAAACAAACTAAGTAACACTTTAGCTCGTCTAAGTACAGTTTTACCCAATGACTAAATTATAAATGATTGAATAAATCATCGAATTATGAAAATATCAGAATTTTCCACAATTATTATTTTTGTTTACTTTATTTTCTTTTTTTTTCTATAAATCCTTATTAAAATGAAAATTTCAATGTTTTTATAATAATGTTTGAATGTTTGTTTGTTTTCTTAAAGTTCATTTTGCGAAAAATGAACAGTACGGTCGAAAATTGTAAACATTTTTTTAAAAAGCGTATTTTAAAAGTCGTTATTTTTTAAGTTTCGAAAATCTACTTTGATGAAGATGGGCACGCAAAAATAATATTTCGTATAAATTGGTTGGAATTGCAAATCAGAAATTTACATTTACAATTTTTCAAGATTGTAAATTTTTCTTGTAGAAATAAATTAACTCTTGCAAAGTTTTGTTTGTCGTGTATGTTTTTAAGACAATAAGTTGAAAATTATTCTTTGTAAAAATAAAAATTTTCAACTTATTTAGGAAAATTTATTTATTACCTTTTAACGCCTAATTACTTTTTACGTTTTTTAATTATTATTTAGAATTTTTTTATATTTATTTTCAACTATGGGGTTATTATTTATTGTTTCCTCTCGAAGAAAACTTATTTTGATTGTGTATTACTATTTTACATTATTTTTCTCTTTTTCTTTCTCTCCATATTCTTACTTTACATATACTCATTTTCACTTTTGCCTTTTCTTACATCCTATAAATTAAGGTAAGCGTGATTCTTTTACTCGAGACGTTTACCGTACTGTATCTTTTTTATATTCTTTCTTATTGCATTCCTATTGCTATTATTAATTTTATTTATTTTATACTTATTAAAGTTTATTATTAGATTTTCAAATTTTATTTTATATCTATTCACACAAAGTTTATTGTTTTTTTTTTTTTTTTTAAAATAACACAAGTGTTTATTATTATTTTTTAATTTAAAGAAGAAAAGTCCCTGGGGCTAGATAGCCCTCATTATGGACCAATTTAATTTATTAATTGATAACTAAAATTAATTATCGTTTTTTATTTTACATGTAAATGAAGTACAATTCTTTTATGAATATTCTGCCTTTCCAGGAAGAGACTTTGTTCTGCACAGTTGCACAGCAACAGCCCACTTGGTTCGAAAAAACAGAAATCATGCAATAACAGGCGACAATTTGAAAAATACGTCAGCTTTAGAAATTCCATTTTCTTTGCCAAAGCGTAGTTCTAAATATCATAATTCTAATATTAAATCGGGACCAGTAAGTCCCGCAAGAGAGGAGAGAAGAAAAATCAAGTCACCTGATAAAAGACTTCATGGAAGAAGAATCGAAGATCATTTGCTTCAAAACGGCCTTTCCCGATTCGAATTAAAAGACACTCCATTAAAAACTGTTCGTATAAAATCAATCCACAAAAACAGGCCTCCGATTTTTTCCAAAATGGACCCACTTCCGGAATTGGAACGCCACATCCCCGGGAGGAAAATAAAAACGGATGCATCAGTCGTTGTTGTTCGATCTTTGCACTGAAACTTTTGTATAAAAAATTAGAATCATCTACTCTTTTAGAAAATAAGCGTACAAAAAAAACTACGAAGAATGCCTCAATTCGAATAAATATATTTTGGTCCTACAAAAAGTTGCTTTTCATTTTTTTCTGTAAAATATAATGAAAAATAAAAACTAAAAGAGAATGTGAAGTTAAATAAAAACTAGAAGAGAATGTGAAGTTAAATAAAAAATATATAAATAATAATATGCTATATTATTTTTATATATATCAATTTCAATTATTAATATAATAATTATATCAATATAATTACTTTCATTAATCAAGTTTCTATTTTATTCAAGATTTTTGTATTTTATTTCATCTCATTTAAATTGTTATTGTGGTTTTTATATAATTTTTAAAAACTTTTTTTCAACAATAAAATTAAATGGGATGAAATTAATTGCTCTACGTTGTTTATAAAGTTTTACAAAAGAATATCGATTTGAAGGAGCAAATACGTGTAGGTTTTGAAATTTGTAGAGAAGTAAAAAAAGAAAATGCATTTAAAAAGACCGTCCTCTTTTTCAAAGCAACGCAACGTTATTGAAAATAGAAAAATAATAAAAATAACTGACAATACAAATATAATAGAACAAACTGAAAATATTAAATTATTACAATACGTACAAAGTTATTAATTTTTTTTTAAATTTACAAAAATGAAAGAAAATTGCAGAAAAAATCGATAACTTTTATGAATAATAAGACCTCCAAATTTTTAAGAAATAATACAAAATTTATAGTACATAAAAAAAATATTTCCTTGACTTTCAGACAAAATTTTGTATTTTTTTCAGGGTTTTAATCAAATTTAAACTTTATATTAATATAACTTTTTTGAAGTAAAATATTTTTAAACTTTTTTCGTACAGAGTGATAAAGTTAAAATTTAAAATTCTCTAACTATGCTTACAACGAAACTAATAATTTATAAATTTCTTAAATTTTGCAAATGATTTCAAATATTTTAAAAATACTCAAAGGAAAAGTTTTATAATGTTTTTAATATTATTAGAAAGGGCTGTCAAAAAATTCAAAAATTTTAATTTAAAAAACTAAACAAAAAACCAGAAAAGGATGGAAAACAAAAAAAATATTTTTTAAAAATAATGAAATTAATAACAAATTTAGAAAATGGAGTGAAAAAATGAAAAGAATGAATAAAAAGAATTTTAAACTTCTATAAAATAAAGAAAAAATCGATAAAAAGTTAGAAAATTGAATATTTATTGAATCAACGGGATTTACAAAATAAAATTAGCCATTTTGTACATATATTTGTTTAAAAAAAGTAATACTAAAAAGAGATATAAAAAATATAATAGACGCAAAGATACAAAATATACAAACGAAAAAAGGCGAGCAATACAAAAACATTATTTGAAAATTGAAGAAAATCTACTGAAATGTTCAAGAAATCCAGGAAATTAATAAATAAAGAAATAAAAGACAAAATAAGAAAATAAATGAAACCATGTAGAGAATTTACTAAAAGTTTTTAAAATATTAGAATCGCTAGGAAAAAATTTAATAAATTACAAAAAATGAAGATAATCTAGAAAAAATTAGAAAGTCAGAAAATTTTTATTTAATTATGAAAATTAACAAGAAAATTTACTAAAAGATCTAAAAATATTTGAAATTGGATGAAAAAAGAAAACATTCTAAGAGAAAATAAGCAATTTAAATAAAAAGTCAAAGTCTGAAAAAGTTAGGAAGAATGAAAACGTTTTATTAAAGGTAATGGAAAAATACGAAAAAATATAAAAAAAATAAAAATTTATGAGAGAATGTCAGAAAACTTTAAAAGCTAATGCAGAAACTAGGAAATTGGAAAAAATCCATTACAAAACATGAAAACTTCAAAAATAAGTTCAAAGGCTACTTAAAAAAGAACAAGAGACAATTTTTTACAAGACGAAGAAAAAGTTATCAAATTATATGACAAAAAAAAGATATAATCCAAAAAAAGACAGTAACTCCGCTGAATAAACTTAGAAATAATGTCTAAAAAAAAGTTAATTAAAAATTAAAATAGTCTACATAAAAAAATATGTCAATGAAAATTTCTAAAAAATTAGATTTCTTGAAAATAAAGAAATTTTAAGAAAACAGAAAATAAGTCTTAGAAAAGGAGAAAAATTTTGAAAAATTACAAACTGAATTAGAAAATTCTTTAAAATGCGTCAAAGAATAATAGAAATTATGAATGAACGAAAAAAATCCAAGGTAAAATTAGAAAAAAGTTAAAAACTAAAATAAATTAACTTTCAATGAATTTTATTTTATAGTAATTAAAATAATATTTAGGTCGTATTTCCTTATAAATTGAGTATCACTTAGAATTTTCAAACAAGATTTTGAGCAACATTTAGAATTGAAATTCCAATGAAGAAATATTTGGATTAATTGCAGTTTAAATTGACTTATGAATTTGCGGTTGGTTGAAATTCAAAGGAATTAAAACTTAGATCCTATAAAACTTGGATGAAATAGTTTGAATCGATTAATATTTTAATAAAATGAAGCTTACATTAATTGAAAAAAGATGTCAAAGAATTAAAACTTTGAAAAAAGATGTCAAAGAATTAAAATTTTGAAAAAGATGACAAAGAATTAAAATTTTGAAAAAGATGACAAATTGAATCAAAATAAATTGAACAGGTGATAAAATTTAAAGAAATTAAATCAATAAGTTTTGAACAAAAGGGAAAGAGAGAAAAGGCGGAGGAAATTAATTTTTCTGAAAAATTCCTTAAACTCTGAGCTTTTGATATTTGTCCAGTGATATTTACGAAAATCCTCGGCTTGTGGCAACCCTAAAAAAGCTTATTTTAAGCTTATTTTTGTTACAATTAATTATATATAATTTTTGTATGTAAAATTTCAATATAATGCCCAATAACACCCATTAAAAAATAATACATACGACTTTTTTTTCATTTGTTTCTACCTTCCAATGATCGAAATTAATCATCTACCCATAAAATTGTTTAAAAACTCTCTTTACCCAAAGTTTTTTTCCTTTTTAAATAAAATTGATTTTTTTCCTCAATTCGCTTCTCCAGTCGTAGATTTTTCAGAAGTATTTTAAAAACTCACTGAATGCAACAAATTCATTGATAGACTAAAACCATCCGATTCTGCAAATTTCCTTTGTGTCGCATCTTTAAGAAAGTACTCAAGCTAATCGAAAACAAAATTTTAATTAAACAAAACAGTAATAAAATAATAAAAAAAAAAAAAAAAAAAAAGTAATAAAAGGTAAAACATCTTTTAAATTAACATTAAAAAAGTATCAAAACAATTCCAAACCTGTAATTAAGAAACGAAAATGCTGATTAATTGGGGGATTCGTTGGCAAAAAATGAAAGAGATTTCGTAGCTACAATAAAAAGGATTTATTTTCTGCTTAGGCAACAAATTCGTAGGGAATAGGTGCAAGTAAAATCGGCGCAACTTTGCCGGAGACGATGTGAGCTCCACGTGGTTGAACAGGCTGTCGTTTCAATTGAACTGTGATTTTCTTCTCCTTGGCTTCTTTCCTGAGGAGCTCATTTTCCTTGACTCTCTTCAAAAAGTCTTCCCTGCATTTCGAGTGGTTCACATGTTCTACTCTCACGGTTATCCTTTTTGGAATAATTCTTCCTCTCACTCGTTTGTTAACAACTACTCCAAGAGCATGAGGAGTAACGTTGAAGACACGTCCAGTTTTACCGTAGTAAACTTTGTACGGTAGACCCTTTTGAATAGCCGAATTTTGTTTAATATCAACTCTGTCTCCAATCTTGTATACCTTCATGTAAGTGGATAAAGGTATGGTTCCTCGTTTCTTGAATTTACGAGAGAACAGATCTCTCGTTCCGCGTCTATAACCCTTTGAATTCGTCATTTTATCGCTGGTGTTTCTGTAACAAGAAAAGAACAAATTAAAAATTTCTGTATTCAAGTGGCGCATTTGCACTATTTTCGTTCAAAAGTTACATTTTCCAGGGCTAATTTTGTCCAGTTTTTTGTAAAAATATTGTAATTTGTATTCTACTGTGAAAAGTATTTTCATATTTTTTTCAAGTATTCTTTTGTAATTCATGATTTCGTGAAAACTACGGTTAAAAATTTTTGAAAATTAATATTCACGTGAGATATATTTTAATTAGCATTCTTTGCCATTATTGAAAAAAAAGGTTATAAATGTCGCACAAAATTTGTCATTTTCTTGAATTTTTGTAATTTACAAAAAAAGAAACCAAGTGCCCAAAAATACAAATATTTTTTTTTCAAAGATACATCGCAGGTTTTTAACTCTTCATTTTTACAGTTTTTTTAAATTAAACAATTTTCCGAGATTATAAAAATATTTTGAAATAGTTTTAATGCTATTTACAATCAGTTTTTAGTATGTAAATATAAAACATTCTATTTTCGTTGCAGGTCATCTCGTTTATTTTGCAAGTAAATTTAATTTTTGATCAGATCTGTAAACAAGTACAATATCTATTTCAGAGAATTTAAATAATTTTAAATTAAATTCAATACCTTTCGCAAAATACTTTTGAATTAAATTCAACGCCTTATGCAAAATACTTTTGAATTAAATTCAACGCCTTATGCAAAATACTTTTGAATTAAATTCAACAACGCCTTATGCAAAATACTTTTGTAAAAATTACAGTTTTTTCGCTATGTGTTTACAAATCTGTCAAAAAAATAAATTGCAATAAAAAACATTGAAATGAAACGATTTTCGTACTAAAACGATTTTTTCAGAAATAGAACGAAATAATCACAATCAGGCCTGATCACAATAAAGATTGATTGAAATCGAGATTATTAACATCATTTAACCTACAAAAACGAATTTTTACAAACGGAAAAAAATACCTTAACAGCGTAAATAAACAGTTAAAAATCTGCAAATTACGTTCTTGCATGTTTGAAAAAACATTTAAAGTATTTAGTTAATTTACAATTTAAAAAAGAAACAGAAAAAGTTTTTTATACAAAAATAACAATTTAATAGGTACTTAACTACCCATCTAAAAATATTGTTTTCAGACATTTTTTCAACACTAATTTTAACATTTACTTTAATTAAAAGTACACTAATGTTGCTAATAACAAAGAATTACAAAAAAGCGTTACCAAAGCTAATCAGAATGATAAAAATCAAAAATCATTTTTTATATTTACAAAAATTGAGAAACACTCTCCTGTTAAGCATAAACTTAACAAACACATTACATTTGTAAAGTAACATTTTATAGAAATTTAGAATAATCCTGGAACGAATGTTTTACGTTTTCAGAGCCAAATTGACATACGACAGTTAGTGACTCGCGACACCGTAAACACATCAATTTTCACTTCTATTTGCAAAAGGAAACCAATTGTAATCATAAGAAAAGATTAATTTATTTTTATAAAAAAGGTATGTTTTAAATAAAGAAAGAGCACATTTATAAAAAGTTAAATAAACATCAGGGAATTTTGGGGTTATGTTCGAAAGCATGCAGGCACGTGTCTTTCAATCGAGCATTCCGAACCAATTATACGACAAAGGAAACGTGCAATTCGTTTCCCACTTAATATAATTTGCGAATTTTCATTATTCATTTGAGAAATTCAAGTTCTTTAATTAAAAAATAGCAAAAATTGACACTCACCTCAACTATCGTTTCACGAACACGCGAACAGAAAAAAGAAAGAAAATTCTTACAGTACTGCCAACTGATGATGTCATGATAGTGAAAAGCCCAAGTTTACCGGAAGTTGTTTTGATTGGTGGACAAGTTTATTTTGAAACTCATCCACCAATCAAAACTACGAAGAATATTAAATTTGTCCAGCAATTACCAATCATTTTAGTTTTTACATAGGGACTTTTTAACGAATTTGCATTCAATTGAATCATTTGGATCAACATGTCATCAATACAAATAATTTAAATTAAAATTTGTTTGATCAAATTAAAATTTAGAATTCCTTCAAGAAAAATCTAAGATCTTTTTCGCAAATTTATGTAATTCTGCTGTTCAACAGCAATGTGAAAGAATTTGTTTCCTAATAAAAAAGATTTATTTAAAATTTAAAAGTAGGTAAAAAATTGCATTCAAGTAAAATGTTAGCATCTATTTACTATTTGTACATAAAAATTGTATTCTTTTATTAAAAAATTTCACATTTCCTTGATAGTTTCTTGGATCGGTGGTAAACTAACTACTTCGGGTAAAGATCTGATTTCAGTCTGAAATATCAAAAAAACAGAATAATTTTGTATTCTTTGAAATATTTTATCTACTTAGCAATTTGGACCTTGAGTTTTTTTTTTTTTTTTTAAACTACGAACTTTGTTTCTTTAAACTACAAACTTTGCTTTAGTTTTAAACTATATATGTAACTCATGAAAAATAATGGCTGTTGAAAAGAAAGAGAACAAGTTATAAAAGATATTAATTCTTTCATACAAAAATTAAGATCCAATTAGAGGTTATACTGTATCAATGTTTGTGGAATAAATACTACCTTTGTTACTTTCATTGCTACTCCTTCTGGTAAATTTCTCTCAATATATTCAAGAAGAGTATCAGCAGTAGATCCAGTAAGTTTTTCAAAATCAATCAACCTAAAATAAGTTCTCATTTCGTACTGAACTCGGTGCTTTTTATGACCGTGTCTTGACTTAAGTAACGTTAATCTGTCAAATATTGGTTTGAAAATTTGTTCGCTGAAAAATAAAGAAATTTATACATTTAAAATTAATTTTAATTCTAAAATAAACAATGAAGTAAATAATAGAATAAATAATAAAATAACTGAAGTTGTACTAAACCGGAAAAACAATAAAAACGCAAAATAGTATAAAATGAACACAAAATATTCTTTAAAATATTCAAACATTTTTATTTCGATTCAATAACAAGTATAAGCAATAAACTAAATACTTACTTTTTGGTTATTGTAATTCCCAGATGTTTCGCAGTCATGTCTGTAAATTGTCCATAACTTTTTAAAACTGCTTTATCGTGTCCTCGAAGTTCTAATTCTATTTTTTTGTATAATTTATCTGGAACACTCTTAAAAGGAAAATAATATTTATTTTCGTTTAACAATCAAAATCAAGAATAAAGAAACGAGCATTAGGAACAATAATGAAAATCCAAAGTCGAGACAATGTTGTCAATAAAGTATACAAAATCTAAAATGATTAATTAAGCTCTTAAGGCTTTCGTTTTTTAAATATATAACAAACTTATTTTTGTTTATAGGACTTACTTCTTCGACGGAAAGTGCATTTTCTGACATAAATCGACTAGTTAATATTCTGCATACTCCACTTTCACGAACTGACCCAGCAATTATATTATTTACTCCAAATGTTACCTGTTTAAAAAACCATTTACAGTAATCTATGAGGAATTGTTTAAAAATTCATTTTCTAACCTCAAAATTTCGTATTTGACATTACCTTCGATAGAAACATGTTTCTAGTTTCAATTATTTGTTCAAATAAACATGTAGAAGTTAAGTATTCTATTGATAGAGTTTAAATGGCGCAAGAATAAGAAATATACGTTTTATTGTAAAAATTATATTTGCGCTTCTTCAATTTGAATAGCACATGTAGCAGACGACACGACACAATACATGTAATTTTCGTTGTACCCGCATTGAGCGATTTTCAAGTGCCAATGAAACTAGCATATTATATTTAAATAAATGAAGTAACGAGAATTATTCTTTATAAGTTAATAATAATAAATTAAAATCTTTCATTGTGCACAAAGAAAATGTTTAAGAAAAACTTCTTTCAATGTTAATTATTGATTAATATATAGTTAATGACTCTTTTTACAGTAATACTCTTTTAATCATACACACTTCAATTTTTCCATACAGATCATTTTACATTGTAACTAACTTCTGAAATTAAATTGAGAACATTCGAAATAAAGGATAATAATTACAACAGTATTATTTTTATCATTATATTATTGTTATTATTATAATATAATTATACAAGTTATCTTTTTGCCAAAAAAGTAGTACTGAAACTGATTAAACCTACGTGTAATTGAAAATAAGACAAATAAGAAAAAGTACATTATATTCATATATATATTATATAATAATACATATGTAATTCGTAACTCACATAAAACAACTTATGAACAAGAAATTGAAAACCCTAAACAATTTCCTTGATTATTTTTCTTTTGATGTAAATACAAACTATTAAAATAATTAGACGTTTATTGTACTTGACACCATCAATTATATACGTATAACTGTATCACAAAAAAAATGTAAATCTTCGTAAATTTGTCAATTTTTATAATTTCAGTTTTACGTTTTTTTTATAAGAAGATAATACAACAAGCAGCAAATTGCATTTTACAACGTAATTACAAAAATTGTCTCCCATAAAAAGTAACTTTGTATAATAAGTTTAAATTATGACATTGAATTCCAAACGAATCTTAAAACACGTTCTTCCTTTCGCTTGAAACAAGTATTATCAATTTTTTAAATCATTCATAATTATTTTTTTCATCTCAGCTTTATTTTTCTTACATTTCATTTATTAAGCAGATTTTGTAATTGATAGAAAATTTCTTATCTGTAAAAAAAATTGATCAATGTAACAAATGAACAAATAGAATTCAAATATTTCTATACAAAGAAGCGAATAGCTGAAATTATTTGAAAATTCAATTTTTTGGCGCTTTAATCCCGCATTTCTCAGAATTAAAAGAAGTGATGAAAAAGTTTAAAAACCTTAAAATGCTAATTAAAATTTTATAATCTAATTTTGTGGTAAAATTTTATCTGTAATTCATTTACGAAATGTGCATTTTGAAAACTGCCTCACGAGAGAACTTAAAAGTTTTTGAAAAAATTATTTCTTTTAAATTCACTAAATTATTAGAGTAAAATACGATAATAATAAAAATAATAGTTAAAACCTATTAGCCTATAGTTAAAACAAAATTTAAACAAAACAGTGATTCAATAATAATTAATAACAAAGTGATAAGTTTAGAAATACGAAACTAGAAAAAATCAGAAATAGCGATTTCGTTTCAGAAAGTGAATTTTTTTCAATTTTTGTTTAAATGTACTTTTTATTAGCTCATTTAGTTTAAAATAACATTTAGCAACTATCGACTAAAAAAAATTGCAAAAAAATGATTATGTTTCCAATTGAAAAAGCAAAATTTTACACAAAAACATAGCCTCACTTTCAATGTTTGTCTGATTCCTCCATAAACAATTTTTTTGAGAATTGGTAAATTTCGTTTGAAAGTTGAAAAATGGGCATTTCTAAACTTAGCACTTTGTTATTAACTATTATTGAACAATACATTTTTTTTAATTTCGTTTCAAACAGTAAGCAACCCTATCATATACTGAGCAACTCCATCATTTTCTAATTAATTCTAACAATACTTGACCGAGACATAACGGTGTAATTAATAAAAACAATGCTTCCCTATGAGGAAGCAAAATAATTGATTTTTGCATAAAAATATTTAAAATTTTTAATTTTGTGTATTTTAACACATTCGCGAAAGTTTCAACGCATGTGCCAAAATTTCAACACCTGCGCTAAAGTTTCAACGCGTTTTTACGCATGCGCAAAAGTTTTTAATCGTGCGCAACAGTTTCAACGCATGCGCAACAGTTTCACGCATGCGCAGAAGTTCCACACATGCGCAAAAGTTACAACGCTAGCGCCAAAGAGTGTAAAATGTGAACTTTTATCCTCCGAAAGAATTATTTACGACCTTCAGTACGCGACAATTTTTTGTCAAATTCAATTTTTGTAGAAAAATCGATTAACCTAGAATTCGATTTACCTAACAGCCGAATCAAAAGAGCGACTCAGAACTATGGAATTGTAGAGAGACAAGTATTAATTGGAATAGTCGACTTTCAAAACTATTTCAACTATTCCAAGCACGACTTGTCTCTCTACAATTTCATACTTCTAACTCGCTCTTTCGGCTTTTAGGTAAATCGAATTTTACGCGAATCGATTTTTCGACGAGAACGGCTTTGGATTCTTTCTTTTGATACGCCATCAATAGATCAATGGTTTCCAAATAATCGCTTCTTTGTAAGAATATGTTTTTCATGATAAAATTTAAAACCAACCCTTCAGGGTCTGTCCGGGTACATGTTAGGATACCCAGACCTTGGAGGATAGCCTATATTTGGTCCATGATGATAAGGATTCATGACCGGTTGTTCAGGTCTGGGCCAAGAACCTCCTTGCATCCCTGGCATTCCCTGCATCCTTTGCATTCCCTGCATCCTCTGCATTTCTTGCATCCCCTGAGGTCCTTGCATTCCTTGTGGTCCTTGCATCCCCTGTGAGCTCTGCATTCCCGGAGGTCCTTGCATCCCCTGCGGACCCTGCATCCCTTGCATTCGCTTCATAATATCACTCAAAGGCGTCCATGGCATTCTCGATTCTCCAGATCCAGCAGGATGTGGCCACTGCGGCTTGCTCGACATTGGATGAGACGCCATCGGATGTGGCACAGGCTGTGGAGCTCCATGACCCATCATTTGTCCCATTCCCTGATGCTGCATCCACCCTTCTTGCATTCTACTCTCCTGCATTCTACTCTCTTGCATTCTACTCTCCTGCATTCTGCTCTCCTGCATTCTACTCTCCTGCATTCTACTCTCCTGCATTCTGCTCTCCTTCATCCTCTCCGCCTCCCAATTCGGAGGATTGAATTGCGAAAGAATCTCCTTGCTGCCATCGTCGGGTCCCTCGTCCCCCCAAGGATCTCTCGCATCTTCCGGCAAATCATGCCACTCGTCTTTCTTTCCCTCCCATCTAGAACTCTCCATCCAGGAGGGTTTCTGCTCCTGAGGCCGAAGTCCCCAATTCTCGTTACTCTTGCCAGCGGGTGTGGGACTCCAAGCCATTTTCTCCGGCGGGGAGAAATTCGGTCCCTTGCTTTCCTTGGGGTACCAAGGTACCTCCGGTGCCGATGGCTTTTTCCAAGATTCCGAAGCACTCAGCTTCTCTTTCATGTAATGCTCTCTCTCGAGATCCTTCTCGCGATCTCTGGCCAAGACATGAGTCGACGAGTTCCAGGAGGCTCTCTCCCGGTTCCTTTCCTGCTCCCAACGTTCCTCGGGTCGCATCCAGGTGTTGCCCTCGATGGCCCCTCTGCTCGGAATGTCCCATTCGTCCATGTAGCGCATTGGTGGCGAGGCTCTCGGTGGCGACTTGACGCGCCTTGAAGGCGAGTGTCTTGGCGAAGAGATGCGACGGTGAATCGGAGAGTGTTCTCTTCTATTGGGAGAAATACCTCTCACTGGAGACATTCCCCGCAAGGGAGACATTCCCCTGGCAGGTGGAGACATTGCTCTGGGTGGAGACATATACCTGGGGGTTTCTCTGTAAGGGGAAATTCTTCTAGGCGGTGAGTGACGAATGCGTCTCACTTCCCTTCTCGGCGAGGTGGACCTGTGCATTGGAGAAAAGGGTTGTTTAGGAGAGATGGAACGATTGTGCGGATCATAAAAGCCTCTTGAGCGTCTCCCAGGAGAGCGTCTTCCGGGCGACAACCTCATCGGAGATCGTTTCCCCGGTGAGACGACGATCGGAGAGCGTCTTCCGGTATGTTTACCCGGAGAATACCTCGAAGGTGAGTGTCGGAAGGTTTCCCTCCTTCTCGGGGAAATGGACCTATTTGGCGACATGGACCTCTTTGGAGAATTTCTTAAAGTAGACGGAGATCCAGACCTATTGTAAGGTGAACCTTTGTCCGGGAATGCCTGTTGCCGTTTCTGTGCCAATTCAGCTTTCATCTTGTTCATTTTCTCCAGCAAGTGCTGACGATACTGGCCTCGGTATTTTTTCTTGTTAAATTTGCTTCCTGAGGTTGAAGTACTCGGTACTGCGTAGTCATCAGGCATTACAAGATTAGGCTCCAGCGGTAGTACATTTGAATACTTCTTGGACCCTGTGCTCTCAAATTTAGCCTTCTTATTGTCGGCATTGCGATCAGTGAAATTGTCTTTTTCCTTTTCGGCAAATTTCTCGCGGTCATTGGGAGCTGGGGCGATTCGATCCCAAACAGAAACCTGATTCGAGATCTTGGTTGTCTGTTCCAGGACCATGTCAAGCATATTCTCCAGCTGTTTAGCAGTATCTTCATCAAGAGGTGCTGAAGGTTTGTTAATTTTTTCCTTCGCTTTGCTAATGAGTCTCTGGTGTTCTTTAACCTTTTGAGCAAAGGAATCTCCGCGAGAGGACTCAGCACGATTGGCAGACAATCTCTCGCGTAAATCTTGTGGTTCTCGTGACTTTTTATCACTGAGGGGATTGCTCCTCAGAACGGGACTTTCATCTTTCTGTGGTTGCTTCTTCTCCCAAGGTTTAGCCTGTGGAGGTTTTTCCCAAGGCTTGTGTCTCTGCGTAGGTTCTTCCCAGGGTTTTTCCTTGGCTGGTTGATCTTCCCAGGGTTTTTTCTTCGAAGGAGCATCTTCCCAAGGTTTACGTTTATTATCATCGGGTTTCTTGGACTCCTCCCAAGGTTTCTTGGTCGGTGGATCATTGAATGATCTTCGCGTTGTTTCTTCGCTGCCTTTTGGTCTCGATTTATTCGCGCTTTTCTGCGCTTCAAACTTTGAATTAAAAGTAATAGGTTTCTTGTTTTGTTTAGCTGGTATTTCTATTATAATTTCCGGCGAATGGCTTCGTTTTATGTGACTCTTACTCTTAGCTTCTTGGGAATTGCCGTCCTGTGAATTGTTTTTATTCACAGGAGCGAAATTTCTCTTTAAAGCAACAGGCGTTTTAACAGGTTCAAATTTCTGTGGATAAGTTTTATCAATGTTTTCTTTGCTCCCAGCTTTCACGGGGCCTTTTGCGTTTGGATTTATAGCAAGATTTTTGGGTCTAAGATCTAGGGACGGAATGATTTTCTCCATGAGTCTCCGTTCCATGAGAATGATTGTTTCAAAATGAGGACCAGCTGGCAATGTATCAACGACACAGGCTCTGATTGGAATAAAAGGGTTGCCAAGATTGCCTTGAGTAGGTCTCGTTAATTCCAAAATTGATCGAACTGATTGTTTAGTTAGAGTTGTCACTAGCACTAATCTTTTCAAATTTCCAATTCTTCGAATGCTTGTCATAACTTCAACTCCTGAAAAATTCCATTCACACAATTCTCTTAGAATATATTTTCGTGTTAAATAACGATTTTATTTATCTTTTGCGTTAACTTTCTAAAATGGTTTTACATACAGTGTACAACATACATTTGCAAATTACTAAATTTGTAAGAGAAAATTAGTAAACGATTAGAAAAAAGAAATTCAAGTTACCTCGTCCAATTTGAGAGTTAGTATTGACGATAGCAGACGCTTTACTTTTCGAAAGAACACTAGCGATCGTGGCCATTACCTCTGTCGGTTGTCCCATTACAAAAGACGCATTCTTTATATTATTCAATTGGCAAATGAGCTCCGCTTCCTCGACTTCAGCAGGTGCGTCTAAACCTATAATTTTCTGGCATTTCTGTAAAAACAAATTTTTGTTCAGTTCAGTGCAGAAAAGTCAAAAATTTCAAATCAAGTATTCAAATATAATTACATTGCTCATCATAAGTCCCATTAAACCGATTCCACATCCAATTTCAACTACAGTAGTTTTTGGAGTCGGAGAAAGATGATCACAAATCGCATTTCCTAGATTTTCAGCTCCAGCCGCATTTGACCAAAAGTTCGTTTTCGGTCCCAATTGGAGTTTAATTCCTCCAACAGATTCTTCAAGAGCTTCAACTCCCATTACAAAAGTCGTGTTTGAATGATTTGCATTATCAGCCCTAAAAAGAATAAAGCAAACACGAGTTTTGAAAACGTTACAAAAGTTGCACTTCAACGCTCGTTTATTACACTAAAAAAATAAACTTTACCTGAAAATGGTTTTACAATAAAGAGATTTAACGTTGCAATTTTTACCAGCTCCCGTTTCGAACAAGTTTTTTAATCGGTCCATGACTTCTGCATTGAGATTTTTTGCAGTCACGAAAAACATGAGTTCATTTTTACGATTGCAACGAACTAGTAGCCAAAGCCATTCCAATTTTAATTTTGCAACTTTATCATCCACGGCGACTAAATCAGATATATTCACAATCGATTTCGGCAACTCTTCTTTAGAGAAACTTAATCCTTCCTCACATTCTACTGATGTAGTTGCCAAAAATTCTTCAAATACCTACAAATAAAGACAGTTTAGATTTCTAAAATTAATGCCCAACAACAACCGACATCGCTCTCAAAAACACGAATTTTTGTAAAAGAAATCTGTTAATAAAACAAATTGGTCAAAGAGCAGGCTTCTAACTAAAACAAAGTGACTTAAAACAAAGAACAAAACAAAAAAGTAATGTATTTTTGCATCAATATTAATTTCAAAATATTTTCGTAATCAGTAAAACAAAAAACACAACAATCTTAAATTATGAAAATACTTTTTTTTCAAATATAAATTATTCACAAAATGGGCAATAAAAAGTTAGTCTAAATCTGAATAATCTGCATTCTTAAAGTTACAGTTTGAAGCCTGAAAGAAATTGACTAAGCAAATAAAATCATTAAAACTATTTAAGACCATTCTTTTTCATTTTATTATTTTTTCTTTTTCGTTTTGAAATGTAAATTCAATAAACCTTTAAACTATTTAAAAGCAAAAGCGAAGTCAGTTGTAAAATCTTTTATAAAATGTGAGAATATTTTTCACAGCAAAAGGTGATTTTCATCAATAAAAGTGCGAAACTTGAAAGAGTCTAATTGACAGAATTACTTTTCAATAAATCAATAAATCATTTCAATAAATCATCAGTAAGATAAACACAATCGCTTTAATATTTAAAGAAATCTCGATTTATTAAACACAAGTGATAATTAAAAAAAAGTTTTATTATCTCATATATTCACTCGTAATCGCTCGCATGGAATATCTTCCAAGATGAAAAGAGCTCTGGCAACTATTTTGTTTTAGATTAAATCATAATTTCAATTTTCATAATCTGCTTCCAGTTCTCAATTCGGAACTATTTTTTATTGTTTATTTATTAATTCACCATTGGCATCTTTTGAACAAAAGATGAACAAGGAACGGATGGAATCGACGCACATTTTCTTCTTTTTCCTCCTCCACATTTCTTTCTTAAACAATTCTTCAAGTCCATTTTTTACAGCAATATTTTGTGAAATCTTAAAAATATTCTTCTTTGCCCTTTGGGTCAGATTACAAAAGTTTTGTAGGCAAATTCAAATTTCAAGTGCGCATTTTTCAAAATTCCAATTTTATGTGGAATTTGGCAAATATTTAGAATTGCTACATTTTGACAAAATTGTCCAATGAATGATTTCTTAATTACTTTTAGTGATTTTTAAAAGCTGCTTCAAGCGATGTTTAATGATTTGCTTAACGATTTTAATTAATTTATTGAAACTTTATCTTCTCGTTTAACACTTCACATTGATGGTTGACGAATGGATTTTTCTTTGATGGTTACGTGTATTTTATCCTCATGATTATTTAAAAGTTCATTTGATCTTCATGGATATTTCAACGTCGTATTTACTTGATCAAGATATTTACTTGATCACAATATTTATTTGATCACGATTTTTACTTGATCACAATATTTATTTGATCACGATTTTTACTTGACCAAAACATTTATTTGTTCACGATTTTTACTTGATCAAAATATTTACTTGATCACGATTTTTACTTGATCAAAACATTTCTTTGATCACGATTTTTACTTGATCAAAATATTTACTTGATCACGATTTTTAATTGATCAAAACATTTCTTTGATCACGATTTTTACTTGATCAAAATATTTATTTGATCACGATTTTTACTCGATCACCACATTTATTTGATCATAATTGATTAATTTGAATTTGAATATATTTGAACGTCATATTTATTTAATCCATCAATTTTGATTTTCCTGATGCTGATTCCAATTACGTTTGTTTCACAGTAATTGATTTTACTTTGAAAGTCGTTACAATTTCACAAATACGTATTAAAGTTTGTCGTCCAATTGTAATTCAATTTCACTTCGAGATTTCATTATTTTGTAGAGCATTGCAAGAATTCAAAATCGAATCAACAAAAGCTTTTGCCAATCCGATCCTCATTTCTCGCAAACGATTAATTATTATTTTCGAAATCATTCGAAAAATTTCCAATCTAATTACTTCAATCTTCTTATTACTTCTTTGGAAAGAAAATCTCCAAGTTTTTTTCAGTTTTTCTTCACGAGCTGTTACTGCTGCTTTTGATTGAAACTTCTGGAGTTTTTCTCGTACAAAACATTCTTCTGAATTTTTACATTTTTATTTCTTGCATTTCTTCGTTTCTTCTGGTTGAAATCTTCATTTTCTATTAATTTGAATTAAATAATAAATTTATTCAAATGTATGTTAAAATATGCAATTTAAATCCGCATTTGCCGCAAATTCAAATATTTGTAATTAAAATCATTCACAATTGCTTCTTTTCAATTTGTTTATTTGTTTATTTCGCATTTGGATAATTTCCAAATTTTTTTCTCCAAATTTTCTTTTCCAAATTTTCTTTTCCACTTGAATTCTTTGAGTCCACTGAATTGTGGATACGAGTCGTTTTGAATAATCTTGGTTTTCAATAGCATTGCAATTGTCCTTAATTTAGTCTGTTGCAATCTGCGCAAAAAAGGACAAACAAGATGAAACGTTAAAACAGAAAATGCACAATTTCGAAGTTGGGTCCGAGTTAATTTGTGACAATTTTCCTCTTTGATGGGCAAGCATCTTCTCAGGCATCTTCTGTGAATTTTCTTGCAGGAAACGGAAGTAAGAAAATTTTTCCACCCATCCCTTGTCGTTCCAATGGTTAGATATTGATTCGTGAATTCTCTGCACGAAACGTTTGTTCGTTATGCGTTTTATGTATCAAAAAGTATTTGTACCTTGACAGCACGCATTACAAAAGGTGGATATTCGATGGGATTATTGAAATCAGAATCCTGGGGACCTGCCGGCTCCAACGTCCAGAGAATTCGTCCTCGCCCCTTATTCTCGTCCTCCAAAGGCAGCTGTTCGCGTTTTTTTGTGCCTAAAACGCCAAGAGAATTTGCCATTTTGAGCTTTCAATTATCTTTTTAAAATTCTACCGCGACGTGCAGCACGAAACTGCAACGACGCGATCAAAGAATTTTAATTATTCCCCAAGGGGATCAAATTTTTATTGTTTCCACCTAGAACATACTAATAAAACGACGTTAATCATATTGATTGTAATCTTTATTTTTGGGGGTCAATCAACAACACTTAAGTCACAGTCGCCTCAAGTAGTTTAAACAAATAACCGTTCGAGATTTTTATTCGTTCAAGCTCTCGGGAAATTACCAAAGTTCAAGATTTAAAAATTGAAAAAGGGTGTTCGATCTGCAAATTTCATAATAAAAATTGATTGCAAAACAAGTTTTTGCTTCCTTAAAAATTAGATTCAGATCCAACAACCTTAAAGATTGAAATACTGTGCTCCAAAAAGAAAACAAAATACTTTCTCATTATTGATGAGAATGTAAAAATTAAGAAAAGTGTAAGAGAAAACGATGCGAAAGAGAAAAGGCAAAGAAAGCAGATCGACAGTTGACAAAAGTAATTCTTTTTTCAAATTAATTGAGAACTACACTCGTAAATTTCACTTACGGGAATCGCAGCTACAAAAATTCAGTATTTTGCCGAATTTTAAGAATTTTCGAAACCATTGAAAAATGAAAGTTTTTAAATGATTTTCATGCGCAAACTATCATCAATTTCGTGCATATCGCATTGAATAATGCAAATTGAATTTTGTAAATGTACAGATAAAGATAATCAATGCAAACTCTCAAATTTCAAGCACAGAACTTTTTCACTTTTCACATCACAACCCCAATCACTTGACACATTCAGTTTTTCTTATTCTTTTTTTTTTCGATTAAGAGCGGATTTTCACTTCCCTGCCGGAATGTCATGCAAAAAACCTCATCGTCGATAGAATAAAAGTACTTAATCACAAGCTGCCATTTCCAAAGACTAGAAGTCCTCTTACAATGATTACTTTTGAAAGCCCAGTATTTCAATCAAATTAAAAGTTCATTACTGCAAATAAACGCGAAAATTTGCGACCAATAATTGTCTTGTGTTAAAAACTTTTTTTTGTGTGCGAAAATTCAAACTTACCTCTACATCCCTGTCAATCTCCAATATTTATTTAAAATAATAACTTCATGAATACAAATTCTTTGCTTGAAAATTAATAGAGGTCAGAACTTAATGTTAATATTTTTAACAGTTTATTATGTTTTCGAACAATTTTTAGCATTAAACACTTTCTTTTGAAAATAAAAATAAAATGAAAATAAAATTAAAATTAAAATTGATAAAAATTAAAATTAAAATTGATAAAAATTAAAATTATTTTAAAAATACAAAACAAAAAGATTTTCTGTAAAAAATTACAATTTTGAAAATGGAATGAACAATTCTTTAAATAATATTAAATAGTAATTTTTTAATATTAGTAAAATAAACAAAAATTAAATTACATTCTTTTCGTTTATTAAAATTCTTTCAAATCCATCTTGAAAATTAAAATATCTTTCTTCACTTTTTAACAGTTGGTGCTTAAAATCACTGAAGAAAAGATTTTATTTTAATTAATACTAAAATTAATTAAAATTAACTTTAATTTTTTAAAGCAATGTTCACTGCTTCATTCATTTTTAATTTTAAAATGCCAATAATAGTAAGCTAAAACTGAAAAACACAAACTATTTTTGTAAAACGAAAAGATGTATTTTTTTGTTTTTATCAAGCACTGCAAACTTTTTTTTAAAATTAATGTAAATATTATTCTTTAATATGCAACATTCAAGAAATAAACATTCAAGAATAAATACAAAATAAAATACAAAATACAAAAATAAAAGAATAATTTTTCTCTTTTAAAAATTGCTAAAAATGTAAATGTTTAGATTAAAAATTGAAACAATTTTTTCGACTATTTATATACAGAATAAAAAAATGAAATAGATAAAATATGAATAAAAAATAAATTACTCACATGTGAATTTCCATCGGTTTGTGTGTGGGTGCTTTAAAGAACAGCGTCTTGGTGGTTTTAATCTACAAACGGGAGATCCTATATTGGTTTGAACTGCGCTCAGCCATTTTTTATACGAAGGATAAGAATATTCCAAAACTCGTGCTAATTTTGCCAAACGCTCTTTTACAAGGTCATGCTTCTCTTGCAACTGAAAGAAGCAATTAAATCTTAAAATTATATATTCTTAAAAGTTAAATCCTTAAATTTAAAACTGAATTCATTAACGAAAATATTCAATTTCCAGTTCGAGGACTTTTAATAAATTTTGAAAAACATTTTCAAATGTTTTCCATTTCCAATTTTCAAATAATTATAATACATTAAGATATTTAAAAACATTTCAAAATATTTAAAATGGTTTTATATATTTAAAAATAAAGACCTTGAGTAATTTATATCCTATAGAAAATTAGTTTTGTAATAAGCCCAAGAGCATTAGAAAACTTTCATTACTTTAAAAGTAACTTAAATTGTTACAAAAAATATTCAATAAATAATTAAATATTAATCAATATTAAAAAATATCATGGAAATTTTTGTAGTTTTCTCATAGAAATCATGGAAAACTCATAGAATTTTGTGAAGAAAAATTTTGCAGAAACCCTGTTTTATTAATTTTCATGTTTGTCATTTTCAATTATAATACTTTTAAAATATTTAAAAAAACGAATATTTTAAAATCTTTTTGTACTTTATTTAATATTTAAAATATGTACTAATATTTTCAAAAACTTTGAACTACTTTAAAGTGTCTTTAAATATTTTGAAGTATTGGGAAGTATTTTGAAATACTTTAAAGTAATTTTAATAATTTTTGAATATTTTGAAGTATTTTGAAGTAGTCTAAAGTATTATAATACTTTTAAAATATTTAAAATAATGAATATTTCAAAATGTTTGTATACTTTATTTAATACTTAAAATACTAATATATTCAAATACTTTGAACTATTTTGAAGTGTCTTTAAATTTTTTAAGTATTAGAAAGTATTTGGAAATGTTTTTAAATATTCTAAAATATTTTGAAGTATTTTAAAATATTTTGAAGTATTCTGAAGTATTATAATACATACTTTTAAAATATATAAAAACAACTAATATTTTTAAATCTGTAATTTATTTAATTCTTAAAATGCTAATATTTTTAAACACTTTGAAATATTTTGAAGTCTTTTAAAGTATTTTAAAGTGATTTGAAGTATATTTAATTATTTTTAAGTAATTTTAAGTGTTTTTAAATATTTTGAAGTGCTGGGAAGTATTTGGAAATAGTTAAAAGAAATTATAAATATTTTAAAATATTTTGAAGAATTAATAAATATTTAGAAGTATTTTGAAGTGTTTGGAAATATTTTAAAGTATTTTGAAGTATTTTTAAATATTTTGAAATATTGGGAAGTATTTGGAAATATTTTAAAGTAATTTTAATTATTTTCAAATACTTTTAAGTATTTTTAAGTAATCAGAAGTATTATGATAGTTTTAAAATATTTAAAATAACGAATATTTTAACATTTTTGTATACTTTATTTAATACTTAAAATACTAATATTTTCAAATACTTTGAACTATTTTAAAGTGTCCTTAAATATTTTAAATTGGGTAGTATTTGGAAATATTTTAAAGTATTTTTAAGTATTTTTAAACAGTTTCATGTATTGGAAAGTATTTGGAAACATTGTAAGTAAAGTAATTTTAAGTATTTTGAAGTAGTCTAAAATATTTTTAATTAGATTAAAGTATTTTTGAATATTTTGAAGTATTCTAAACTTTTCTTCTGCAAAAAGAAGTATAAAATTTTAATAAAACTTAATAAACATCATAAAAAATTAAATAAAACAAAAATAAATCTCCATGATATAAATTAAAATTCCATGAGATTTCCATGATTCCATGAGGAATAATGAAATTCCATGTAAATTTCAGGCTTTTCATGTTTTCCAGAGTTATAGAAACCCTGCAAAAGCATGCATTCAAATCGAATTTAATAAATTTATTTTCTAACTAAGGGTCAAATCCATCTTATTTAGTCGGTCGCGACCTATTTTTTGAAAATGTTTATTTTCATATATATGTTAAACATATTCATATATATATTAAGTTGTTAATATGATTATCATATAATCAAGTTTGGAGCATTATTTTTTAAAAATATCATATACTTTAATTAAAATGCATTTTTTTCTTTCTAAAGGTTCAGAAAACTCTCTCTTTTATGTACAGCCTACATTTTAAAATTGTTAATAATTAAAAATAGCATAAAATTGAATTTAATTGAGTCTGCAATATTCAGAATTCTTAAAATTTTTATTCCAGATCAATAAAAGTGACTTTATTAGTAAAGTAAGTATAAAAACTTGATTTAAAGATGAAGTAACGATTTCCCAACATTTCCCAACGTGGAACTGAAGCAAGATTTAAAAACATTTTATAATTTTATTTGAAACCGAGAGGTCGTCAACTAAAGTATTCTTCGTACACTTGTCAGATATTCTTCAATATTTTGTAGATATTCCCTTATTCAATATTCTTAGTATTCGGAAAATTTTTTCAAATAATATTCCAGAATATATAAAAATATTCAGCATTAGCCTTCAGTATTCTTAAGTATTCTTAGATATTCTAAGATATTCTTAGGTATTCTTAAATATTCTTAGGTGTTCTTAAGTACTCTCTAATAATGTCAATAGTTTTATAAGAAATATACTTAGTATTCTCAAGTATTCTTAAATATTCTTCGATATTCTTAGATATTCTGGAGTATTCTCTAAGCTCAATATTTTTTGCATAGTTTTTATATTTCGGCTTTTAAATTTTTAAGAATCAATCTTTCAGAAAGACAGATAATTTCTTGTCTACTCTCTTCTAAATCTGATACTGGCGACAAAATTCTAGTTTATTTTTATATCTAAAACTTAATCTTACACATATTCAATGATATTTTCGAGAATTTAATTATATTTTGAATATTCTATATTCCTGAGTATTCCCAAATATTCTCAAATATTCTCAAATATTCTCAAATATTCTCAAATATTCTCAAATATACCCATGGTATTCTTTGAGAATATATTCTCCGTACAGGCTTAATCAGTTTGAAACTTACCTCAGTGAATGCATTTTGTATTAAATTTTGTAGATTTGCACGATTTTTTATTTAATTCGTTCCTAGTAGCAACAAATTGTTATAAGTGTACTCAATTAGAGATTTTGCACATTTTTCATGCCGTTTATATTTTTTGAAAACAAAAACAAAATAATCTATAGCCTCTTGCATATGTTAAATTTTATATATACAAATTTTCCCAATTTCAATAAAATAGATCGCGACCGACTTAGTCAAGAAAATCAATTGACCCTGAATTAGCAACAAAAAGGAATTAAAACAAAAATAATCTTTAACGTCCTTCATAAATTAGTAGCGTTAATGGTAAATGACCAAAAAAGGACAACGAATTTTTGGTAAACAATTTTTATTTATTTAC